>QODF01000030.1:2696605-2897430 GCA_024372805.1 Oostethus manadensis
ATTATTATTATTATTTTCTTCTTTCCCCTGTATTTTTGCTCATTTTGCTCTGTGTCGGTTCTGGTTGTTGCGGAAATCTTGATTATTACGGTTGTTTATAATATGTTCGAAATATGTTTGTGAGGTTCTTCTGCACCCTTTCTTATATCCCCCACCCCCCACCCGTCCCCTTTTCAGGTCAGGTCCGGCATCGAAATGTGGCACAACAAAATTCATAATAAACGCAGTCAAATGCCAAGGGAGACTCATTTGGATTATGAAATCTCCCTTGGCAAAGAAATTTTGCTCAGCATTTAAAGGCAGCTTGACTCCCATTCAGCTGTTATGATGCTGGACAAGACAAAAAAAAAAAATTAACTTCTAATTCTTGGAAAACGGCTTTGGGGGAAAATTATAATATTATGGGAATAAAAGTATTGTGGGAATACAGTCATAATATTGCGAGAAGAAATTGTATGAAGATTATTTAAAAAGAAAGCAGAAAAACAGCAGAATAAAAAAGAACAAAGTTCATACTAATAGTATGCTTTTTCACAAAGCAGGGATGCGCTTTTTTTCTTTACGTGCATATAACTTCTTGTTATATCTACAAGAGTTAGTTTACAACATATAAAAGTGGCCCTTGTATCCTCCCATTTTTCAGTATGTGGCCCTCGGTAGGAAACGTTAGAATCCGAAGGTAGGATAGGCATTTCTCAATGGATGTGTTTTTTGTTGTTATTCGAAGAAATCCACTCCCATGAAAGTAAAATCGGATTGGTCGGTATATGTTCTCTTTGCACTACTAGTCTGTCAAAATAGCCTGGTTAGTTAATATGCTACAGTCAGGGATATAAATTCTCTCGACTTTTTGAAATATATTTGACCAAAGAGGATTTTCTGATCCAATGTTAGTCACTGCTAATTCTTCAATTATCCAAAATAATGAAAAAAGACCCATCAAAGTGGCTGATTTCATTAATGTTGTGAAAAATCCCAGCAAACCCAACATACCACGTCAGTCCACTGAATCCGAAGTTTCAGCGATAGACACAAAAAAAAAGACCCAGACTGACCTGTTCTGGCTTGACCTTTAGTGGTGATTCACATTTCCTCAGTCCAGTTGACAGGTCAAACAGGTGTACTTCCACTTCCTTTTCCCACAGCAACCACAAACGTCAGCAGGGGCAGGAAATGATTCTCCGCCCGAGTCAATCTCTTGGTGACCTAGAGCAGAAACAAACAGCAACATCCTTTTGTCTGTCATGTGGGAGCCTGTCCTCACAAGAAGTAGGAGTCTTGTATGAAAAGGAAATGACTGTCTTTATTACAGGTTGTGCTCACGTTGACGGAAATGAGTCAAGTTCTGACATAAATTGCTCCATATTTGCATAATTGCTTTATATTTAATGGGATTTCTTACAGAATTTTCCTGTGAAATTGTGCCGTGGATATGTCAAAAGCAGCATGGTTCTTTAAATAGGCTACATTTTGGGTTTGACTGTGTCATACAGTACAGAATTATACAATTATAGAAATATTAGACGTTGTTTTCCAGCAGTGCTTCTATTTTTAGGACATGTGCCATTTTTAATGGAGGTACACAACTTAATAAAGACATGGTCATGAACCAGTCACAGCCTGTCATTCTTTCCGTACCAATTCAAGCATCCACTCCTTGTACCACTCACCATAGTTATTCTACAGGTCTGTAATATTCATCATAGCTATAAAGACTGCTGGTCACGCTCACTCCTCCTCTCTACACTGTTTTATTGTGATGATATAACAGTTGAAAAAGATCCCAGGGTCGCATTGGGACTCTGCCTAGTCAAGCATCCATCATTCGTCTCTACACTAACAACTTTTTGCTTTCCTTGTTGCTCCCAGTCTGATTCCTGCTCATGATGGCGATCATTTTTTACGTGTTTGTAATCGCATGGCACGTTGGAGTGTTTTTCATGTGCAACACTTTTATAATTAATCACAGTAATTGCAGTGCGTGGCAGTTAGTCCAGATGAAGGAGCTGGGTGGCTTTCAGTGGCTGTGTACAGTACAGTAGTTGGGAGCTTACAAAAACAGCTTTGAAATCATTCTGAAGGAACACGGGCTTGTAATAAAAGAGCATTGCCATAGTGACCCTGATTCACCCATTTTTATTGGTTGCCCTGCCAGGAATCCTCATGTGTTGTGTTAGTCCCAGAATCTGTTTTTTGCAATACTTACTGACTGTAAAACGGCTGACTTATGAAGGGGGGGTTTTGAAAAAACAATGACTATTGACTGAGGCTGAACCATTTGCACTATGGGGTGGGTAGGGTCTGACTTAAAAAAAAAAGTATAAGAACATTTTGAAAGGCGATGTGGACCAGATTTCAATGCACACGTGCCACTTGTCTCCAAAGTAATCCAATTAACTAGGGGCTAAAGCTATCTCTGTATTTTTGTCCTCATATCCAATCCACTTGGTTTTCACGGGTAAATTAAATGAAAATAATGCATTTCAAATAATAGATAAATAATAAAGTAAATAAAAACACTAAAACAAATCAAAACAAATAAAAAAGAAAACACCACATGACTCACACCAAACTAAAAACTAGAGAATATAAGTACTCCATATTTTTGTTTTATTTTAAATTCATATTTATTTACTTTAACACATCTTTGAGTTAACTATTGTTAGTATTAATGTTTGTAATAGTAAAGTATACTTATATACTTCTGTAGTTGTAATTAGTATAGTTTTACAGCCTACATCGTTGTTCCAACATTGCACCCGTTTCTCTATTGTGGTTTCTCAAAAAGAAAATAATACATGATGGGCCAACTATTAATATTTAAAATATGCATAGTTAAGTAAATTGTACATCTTCTTGGCATTAATTAAACATTTTCAAGCATATAAAACAGCAAAATGAACAAAAATACGTCTGTTAAATCCATGCAGTGATATCCTAGCCTGCGCAATGTGATATAAATCAAGAATAATGGGATTGTAAAAGTGACTATTGGGGGGTTGTTTTATGTCTACAGGGTTCTAGTTATGCTAAAAACTGCTGTATATTTGGAAAGTCATAATTGTTATGCCTACTACATTGGTAATACAAGTGTAAAGGTGACTATAGGGGTGCTATTTCATGTCTACAGGGCTCTAATAATGTTAAAAGTCATAGGCTTTTTATGTTCTAACTACGAAAATAATTTGCTTATTAATATTGTACTAACTAACTGTTCTTAAAGCAATAAACAGCAACACTGTAAATAAGGAATGACTGTAGAAGACATGATATGAAGTGTAATACAGTGTCTATGACGTCTTGTGTGCGCTACAGTTGACTGATAGCAGAATGCTAGCAGCGGGTTAGAAGTGTAGAGAGTGGCTGTGGGGATGTTCGCTGCATTAATAAAGCAAATAAAGTACAATAGTAACCTACACTCCTGTCTATTTCTTCTTTTCTATTATGTCTACTACATTGGGTAAGTGCCAAGATGACTATAGGGGTGTTATTTCATGTCTGCAAAGCTCTAATAATGGTAAAACATATTTAGAAAGTCATTAAAAGGTTTTATATGCTTTAACTATGAACATATTGCATTTATTAATATTGAATCCTCACATTCATAGGTATGAATGTGAACATGAATGATTGTTAATCTATATGTGCCCTGAGATCCACTGGTGACCAGTTGAGGGTGTACCTTGCCTCTCGCCCTTAGTCAGCTGGGATAAGCTCCAGCATACTCGCAGCCCTAGTGAGGATAAGCCTCATAGAAGATGGACGGACTTTGCAGAAATTCACTTTCACGATAACCGCGATAAACAAGATGTCTCTCAATGTGCTGTAACTTCTTAGGCTTCCAATAGATGTGTCTCCAGGTGTGGCCCTGCCATTTCACAGTGCGTATAAAAGTCACCAGGATACAGTAGGTTAAGTATGAAGGTGTTAGAAGAAGGAGCCTCCTATGTCACAAGGGGAACACTGTTCGCCCAAAGGGGTCGTCGTTTACCAAGGTGTAAAGAAAAGGGGGGGAGTGCCATACAGAGCAAATATAATCACACTCTTATGTGACAGCTCACATCTCCCTCAAGTTAATATCGTTTTTCAGCCGTGCTGAAAAGTCAGTTATCCTCACTTGACATGTTTTCCCAGAGTCGCTATGACTGGTAATGTGCTTAGTGCTGGAAAACCAAACAAAGCATGACACAGCACTCCATCACCCTTACCTCATGAAGTCACAATAACGTAAATATTCCGTTAGTACCGTAGCCCCACCTTTCCACGCGCCACAAGTCAAAAGTTTGCTCGGGGCAGGTGTGTTGTCGCAACTCAGCGGCATTTCTTGAAGGTTAAGTTGTGACAGGCCATGTTTTTTAAGCCCCCCCTTCCCACGCCATGTCTTTGTATTGTAAAGTTGAGCCAGACCATGCAGCACCGGAGGTGGGTGTCAATGAGGGGGTTGTGTCTAAGAAAAGTCCAGTCTTTGAGCTCCCTCTACCAGGTCTACCCTTGTTGATCACGCGTACCACTTTATTGGGGTAAGATCAATCAAAGTCTGGCCTGAGCACAGAGCGTAATAGAGTCCCAGGACCAGAATGTTGTTCCGAGGTTCCAGTCTTTGCTTTATTCAATTACAGGAAAAAAAATTAAGTAACATGCAAAATAATGATGTGTAATACCTATCCCATGTATAATTCCTATTCCATATTATAATTCCATATGAGGTGGTCCGTTTGATGCAATTTAAGGCAAAATAAAGCTCGGAAAAACAAACCTCAACAATCATGAGAGAAGATCATGTCCCTCATCAGGGGGTTGTGTCACGAAGGGCTTACGAAGTCAAACTCTTGCCAAATCAAAATATGCTAATCAAAAAGAAGAAAATGCATTCGCTGTGGCGACCCATGAAGGGATAAGCCAAAAGAAGAGGAAGAAGAAGAACTGAAAGTAAATGCTAAATAAAACTTAGGTTAATGTGCAATCTTTTTTAGCTGTCAAGTGAAAATATTTTTACTTCATAAAGGTGAGTGATCGCCACAGTTATCAGAAATGTATCCACTTGCTGCTTCAAAAGCAACTTTTATGGGCAGTCAGTATTTTTGGCGCCAAAGTTGGCGGATGATTCATGCGAGGAGCATAAATGTCAAATGTACACAATTTCATTGCAACTCATGTTATAGCTGTAAAGATATTTCAGCATATTGACACGCTGACACAGCCTCCCCCCAAAGAATGTGTTTCATACATTTATAGATGCACTTTTAAAGTAGAAAGCCGTGTTTTTGCAGTAGAACTACATTTTTAAAAGACATTTTTGTATCTCCACTGTTTTTATGTAGTCATAAGGACACTACATAGTAAGTATCTTAGCGTTCATACTTGCCATGTTTGGTTGGGTTAAAACCCACTCGTGTGTGTTTGCTCTGCTAATAAGTGGGAAGGCAACCAAATGACAGCAAAAAGCCAGCAGAATTGGCAATTATGTAAAAGAAAATGGATTGGAAGTACTGTCTCTCTGGGTGTGTTGCTCTTTAAAAGTATATTATAGAAGCTTTTTGTGAAATCTCACCTGGTAAATATAGCCAAACAAACATTACCTTCAGATTCAACCTGTCAGATGACAATTCTATCACACCCTCACTATATTGCGTTTTTTCCCAACAAATAATTAATTAACACATGATTGTTTCATGGTTGCCTATGGTCTATTATTGGTCAAAAAATACTGTAAGACATATTTACAGTATGTAGTATTCTGGTCCCTAGGCATCAGTAATGTTATGAGACATAACGCTAGATTACATCAGCTTTCACACTCCATAGAGACTGGCTACTGAGCCAACAGAGCTGAGCCGACATGCCATGGCTGAGACAGACATGTCATTGCTGAGATCGAGTAGAAAAAAAGATTCTGCTTGTAGTCTCTCCAACGTGTCCTGGGTCTTCCCCGAGGCGTCCTACCAGTTGGACGTGCCCTGAACACCACCCCAGGAAGGCGTTCGGGAGGCATCCTAACCAGATGCCCGAGCCACCTCATCTGACTCCTCTTAATGCGGAGGAGCAGCGGTTCTACTCCGAGTCTCTCCCGGATGACAGTGCTTCTCACCCCATCTCTAAGGGAGAGCCCAGCCACCCTGTGGAGAAAACTCATTTCGGCCGCTTGCACCCGCGATCCTGTCCTTTCGGTCACTACCCAAAGCTCATGACCATAGGTGAGGATAGGAACGTAGATCGACCGGTAAATCAAGAGCTTTGCCTTTTGGCTCAGCTCTCTTTTTACCATGACAGATCGGTGCAGAGTCCGCATCACTGCAGACGCTGCCCCAATCCGCCTGTCCATCTCGCGTTCCATCCTTCCCTCACTCATGAACAAGACCCCGAGGTACTTAAACTCCTCCACTTGAGGCAGGACCTCACCCCCAACCCGGAGATGACACTCCACCCTTTCCGGGGCGAGAACCATTGGCTCGGACTTAGAGGTGCTGATTCTCATTCCAGCCGCTTCACACGCAGCTGCGAACCGATCCAGTGAGAGTTGAAGGTCACTGCTCGATGAAGCCAACAGGACCACATCATCTGCACAAAGCAGAGATCGAATCCCGCGTCCACAAAACTGAAACCCCTCAACGTCGTGGCTGCGCCTAGAAATGCTGTCCATGAAAGTAATGAACAGAATCGGTGACAAAGGGCAGCCCTGGCGGAGTCCAACCCTCACTGGAAACGGGTCTGACTTATTGCCGGCAATGCGAACCAAACTCTGACACCGGTCATACAGGGAACAAACCGCCTGGATTAGGTGGTCCGATACCCCATATTCCCAGAGCACTCCCCACAATATTCCCAGAGGAACACGATCGAATGCCTTCTCCAAGTCCACAAAATACATGTAGACTGGTTGGGCAAACTCCCATGCACCCTCAAGGACCCTGCCGAGAGTAAAGAGTTGGTCCACAGTTCCACGACCAGGACGAAAACCACACTGCTCCTCCTGAAAAATTTTCTTCTCGTAAATGATTTTATACCCATAATATTTTGACTTTATTCCCATAATGTTTACATTTCTCCCCAGCCTAGTTTTTAAAATATTACAGTTAAATGCATTTTTCTTTTGTTTCTCATAATATCATGAATTAAAAAATATATACTGTATGTTCCTAAAATGAAATTATTACATAAGTTCATTTTTTCTAAGTAGAATACAACCTTTTTTTATTAATATTTTGACTTGGACTTTTTCATAAACTACAGTTGTTTTTTTTTATTTCAGGCTGTTTTTTTAATTTCTTCTTGTAAATTAAATTCTTGTAACTATGACTTTAACTGTGTGATATTATAATATACGTATATACTGTATATCTTTTTCCAACACCAATTTTTCCAAACGCTCATTATCACTATTTTGTTATGACTTTAAAATGTATTTCTTTAATCTATCATTATGCTACTGAAACGACGTTATTTTTGTAAAATATTTTTTTCTTGCTAGATCACTTAGATTCTATTCTCTTAATATTTTGACTTTATTCTTGTAAAATGACTGATGATTTTTCCAGTTTTGCTTTACTTTTCTATTTAATTTAGATTTCTAGAAGGTGCTGCAGCCCATTGACAAGCAAATATATTAAAAGGTAGTTTCACCGCACTCTAATGTTTTATTGTTAAAATGATGAGTATAACTATTTGCACTTTTATGACAATTCAGTGTTTCACCATTCATTTGTGGCAGCCTGCCACTCAATAATTAGGACCGCCACGGATAAAAACGGTACTTCCTGTATTCTAACGCTTTAAGAGATATATTTGAAGCATTAATGGCTCCTTCTTAGCGTGTTTGATATTTTATTGATGTTTTTGATGTGGGGTCTATCTATAATTTGCAGTCTGTGGGAAATATGTACTACAATTGCCTATGCTGGAATGAAAAGCTATAGAAGTACAATAACGCTGCAAATCAGTGTGATGTACTCGGTAAACTTACTCATGTTGAAGGTGTAGTTGTGAAACTGGTGGATCCAAAACAATAAAGGTGTATTTATAATATCCCAACACCTTTTCAACTGGCAACAACACTATTCCGAAAACAACATTTAATATAAAATTATGGGTTGCTGTCAAGTCAGACCTGGAAAAAAAAAAGGGTGTCATATATCAATCGTTGAACAAAAACAAATGTGAGATTAAAAAATGGGTGAATGAATAATATATTAGCTATTAAGGAGTGGAATTAATGTTGACTACGGAACCAAAATGTTCCCATGATTGCACAAATATTCCTGGCCTCTACTCTAATAGATGCCATGTCTCAATTATTCATTCATTCATCCATGCATTTTCTATACCGCTTGTCCTCATTAGGGTCGCGGGTACGCTGGAGCCTATCCCAGCTGACTTTGGGTAGGAGGCGGGGTACATCCTGGACTGGTCGCCAGTCAATCGCAGGGCAAATATAGACAAACAAACATTCACACTCACATTTATACCGATGGACAATTTAGTGTCGCCAATTAACCTAACATGCATGTTTTTGGAATGTGGGAGGAAACCGGAGTACCCAGAGAAAGCACACACACGCACGCACGGGAAGAACATGCAAACTCCACAGAGAGATGCCCAACGGAGATTCGAACCTTGAACCTCCTGACTGTGAGGCCAAGTGCGACCCCCTCGACACTGTGCGGCCCATGTCTCAATTAATCACATCAAAACAAATAAGTACAAACTAAACTAAATAACCCTAGTTTATAGAGGCTAGTATTCAAATACAGATTTCAAATTCACTAACGGAAACAGCAGCACCTACCAAAGCATGTAAACAGAGTAGTATGGTAGGCTATTTGCTTAGGACATGCACAATTAATTCCACATGTGCAAAAAAGGAGTCGGGAGAAGCAGAGCTTATTTGATCCTAACCCTTCTCCATGTGTATTACCAATCATTGGTTCACACCATTAGTCATTTCTTAGATGTATAAAATATGATATAAATATTTACTTAAATACTTTGTGTTTAGGCTCACCCACTGTATTAGAACATATAATAACAACGGTTGCACAAATTCCAGTTCACTTTTCCAATGTGACAGCATGGTAGAGAAAATCATCCTAACAGACCCGAAATGTCTGGCCGCTCTAATAAGACATCCAGACCCCTTCCAATCACTCCAACCAGTGTGGGAAGAGCAGCATTGGGGGCGGATAATAAAGGCTTTATTGGGGACATATAAAGCCGATGTGGAAATTGATGGTTTGGCAAGTAGACAGAAGTACTTATCACTAAGTGTGTGTGTTGTGTGGTGACACACATTCAGTTCATGGTTCAGCGTGTGAATATCCTGTCTAGTGCAGCTGGTGCATAGCCTCTAGGCAGTTCTATGCTATGGGAGTGAAGCCTGGTTTGATTTTAGTCCTGGACAAAGCAGGCCATACACATTCCTGCTTTTCAATTGGAACTAATGCAGTCTTTACTGCCTTTGAAAGTTATATAAATATTGGCTTGCATGCATGCTTTTGGGGGAACAATAATGACGACAGGTGCAGGTTGCCCTCAAGGTCGCCCGGTGTAAACTTATACATGACACTTTTTTCCAACCTGGAAAGTTGGACGTCTGTTACATAAACTCTTTTAAACGACTCTGGTTTCAGGAACTGGGGAAAAACAAAGTACTGCGAGAAAATGAAGCACGAAGATATAAAGGATCAGGAGATGTATCACAAGGAACATCACATCCTGGAGAGAAGAGGGAGAACAAAAGAGCAGGAGGAAATTGGACGCAGAGTGAAGGCAGCTTAGCAGCGACCATCCAAAAGGTTGGAAGGGACGTGAGGGAAGAAATAAAAGAAAGCATTAGAGTCACCTAGTGATGCCTGAAACCTTAAACAGGTGCCTTTCTACTCAGATCCTGCCTTCTTGTCACTTTCAGCCTGCCTGCACACAGCTATCCAAATATACTTCCTACTACCTACTTTCTGAAGGGTTTGCAGACACATTAAGAGTATGGAATATGAAAATTGGCTAAAAAATGGTCACCGATGGAGATAAGGAACATGATCTTTGAATACTGCTACCGCACACATTTTAGAACAGAATCTATTCCCTATTACTACATCAAATGGGTTCTTGCTCTCACACAGCAACATACCCCGAAAGTTTCAGGAGAGATAGGATGGTACTGTGGAACATCCATCCATTGTCTATGCCGCTTATCCTCATTAGGATGGCGGGTATGCTGGAGCCTATCCCAGCTGACTTCGAGCGGGAGGCAGGATACACCCAGGACTGGTCGCCAGTCACTCGCAGAGCACTTTTAGTTACATATGAGTCAAAATCAGCGCAATTCAAAAAGATGTCCTTTTGTAGTCACACCTTGTGATTGATGAAAGCTCCAACATGGTGAACCAGAAGAACCACATCCTACCCCTGCTTTACTGGCCAGTAACATTATTCAGCGTCTGTTCTTTTAACCAAGAACACTTGTTTGCTGCCTCACCCTCGCTCACATTTAAACAGTGCTGTCAATCTTGCTGTCATCTCTTCTCTTTCTGCTGACCAGGCCAAACTCAACGGAAACTAGAAGTTCACTGTAAAGCTATAGTACCGCATTAACCCCAATATAAGACGACCAGAGATTTGTACATGCGAACCAACAAGGTGCACCAAACGATTTCTCCTGGCTGCACTCCCGTTACTGGCTATATCATATATGCAAAAAGAAACCAGGAAATGACTACTTTAAACAAAAACATATTGGACTTTTTGAAGAAAATATATCACTGCATGCTAACACTTCCAGCGGACGACAAGCGGTTGGTGTGAGAGTACAACCCCTGGCAAAAATGATGGAATCACCAGTCTCGAAGGATGTTCACTCATTTTAATTTTGCAGGAAAAAAGCAGATCAGACATGACACAAAACTAATGACATTTCAAATGGCAACTTTATGGCTTTAAGAAAAACAATATGATGGTCAGGAACAGTTACATTTTTAGACCAAGCAGAGGGAATAAATTATGGAATCGCTCAATACGGAGTAAAAAAATTATGGAATTATGAAAAAAACAAAAAAAAGAACACTTCAAAGCAGTCTCGGAGGCATGGACTTAATGAGTGACAAACCGTACTCTTGATCAATCGGGCTCCAACTTTCTCCGATTGCTTTTGCCGGATCAGCTTTGCAGGTCGGATCCTTGTCATGGACCATTTTCTCAAACTTCCACCACAGGTTTTTAATTGGATTGAGATCCGGACTATTTGCAGGCCATGACATTCACCTAATGTGTCCATTGAGCAAAACAGTTTTTGCTCAATGGCAAGATGCTGACAAATGATATCATCCCCAAACATCCTTTCAATTGATAGGATAGGAAAAGTGTCCAAACTTTCAGAGTAAACTTGTGCATTTATGGAGGATGTAATGACAGCCATCTCCTCGGTGCCTTTACCTGACATGCAGCCCCATATTGTCAGTGAAATGTGCATGGTTTCTTCAGGCAGTCGTCTTCCACCAGACAAAAGTTCCAGCATCATCACCCTGCCCAATGCAGATTTGCGATTTATCACTGAATATGACTTTCATCCAGTCATCCACAGTCCACGATTGCTTTTCCTTGGTGTTATCTTGTTTTTTTCTGTTCCGGTGTTAACGGTGGCTTTTCTTGAGCTTTTCGGTACGTAAACCCATTTCCTTTAGGCGGTTTTCTCACAGTTCAGTCACAGACGTTGACTCCAGTCGCCTGCCGTTTGTTCCTCAATTGTTTTGCTGTACATTTTCTGTTTTCAAGGCACACTGCTTGAAGTTTTCTGTCTTGAGGTGTTCCTTGTCCTACCAGTACGCTTGTCTTTAACAACCTTCCGGGTTGTTTGTATTTGGTCCCGGTTTTAGACACCGCTGACCATGAACAACCAACATCTTTTGCAACGTTGCGTGATGATGTACCTTCTTTAAGAAGTTTGATAATCCTCTCCTTTGTTTCAACTGACGTCTCGTGTTGGAACCTCGATATATGTCAGTCCACTTGGTGCACGAGGTCTCCAAGGTGAGATCACTCCTGTTTAACTGCAGACTAACGAGCAGATCTGATCTGATGCAGGTGTTAGTTTTAAGAATGGAAATTTACCGGGTGATTTTTCTCCAAATTGAGCGATTCCCTCTGCATGGTCTAAAAAAGTAATGGTTAACACTTTCTGTTTTCTTGATTTTTTTTAGTTTTTCTGGAAAAAAATGAAACCAGAACGTTTTTCATTTCAAATGAAAGTTTTGTGTTGTGTCTGTGATTTGCTTTTTTTCTGCAAAATTAAAAAACTGAATGAACATACTTCGAGACTGGAGATTCTATCATTTTTGCCAGGGGTTGTACATTGGTGGAACTTCCAGGTACGTGAAAAAGAACTCATAACAAACATGTCTGCCGTCTGGAACTTGTTCAACCACCGGTGAGCGGCTTTTGGGATCGGCGTTGAAAAGCTTTTGCTGATCTTGTGTTTTCACTGAAATCAGCCAATACTGTTGGACACCCTGGACTGGTATTAATTAATATGATTTGTTTGTCTATATGTGCCCTGCGATTTACTGGCGACCAGTCCAGGGTGTACCCCGCCTTCCGCCCAAAGTCAGCTGGGATAGGCTCCAGCATGCCCGCAACCCTAATGAGGATAAGCGGCATAGAAAATAAATGGATGGATGAATGAATGAAATGCAAACCAATATATCTAGGGGTCGATCGGCCACCAAACAGTATCAGCCGATTTTCAGTGAATGGATTTATATCCCACTATCGGCTAATTTTGTCATTTTTGTCTTAATTATTTTTTCCAAAAGCAGGTCTTGGAAACATAAATGGATGAAGGTTGTCTTATAGTCGGGTGAAAATGGTATGTAATAATATTGGTCTTAAAATACCAGTTTTCTGTGACACTGTTTTTGGGCCTGGACATCTCTGTAGTGTTTCCAAGGGTGCTAATATGATTTTGAAAAGATTTGTTACTGTGCTTCACATTAAAACAAACACAGAATCTCAAGACTTGTTTGGTTTTGTTAAGGTCACACTAGTCTGATTATTCCACAATGTAGCTTTAATTACATGACTATTTTAATGGTAATTGTTTTGAATTTGCACCTTTCTTAGCTCCAAAACTGACAAGAACTCAGCTTAAAGATCACACTTAAATTGCTTATCATGGTTTTGTTTTTCCCCTAGTGTGTAAATTGTGTGTTTATTTATTCATGTATTTTATTTTAGTATCAAAACATGTTACATTTTTTCATTTTTGTTTTTAAATAAATACAGGTGAACCACAGACTGTATGGTGGGGTTTATTGTCACTGCGTACTTTTCTCCATTTGTTTCCCATAAAGGCTCACATGGAAAAATCTAGTTGGCTTAAAATCAGATCAGAGCGCACCCTGTCTCAAACTCACGACATTTGCTACTTGTTTTTTCGGGTCTATCTGTCCGTTTTATGGAAAAAAATGAAAGGTACAACAAAATCAACGTTAAAAGAAAGATATGCAATATTGACAGGACACTTTAATAACATGGAATGAGTCAGTATATGACAGCGAAAGGATGTCTGAGCAGGAAAAAACATCTTTTGCTGTGCTTATGCTTGGTTAAAGATGAAAAGGAGACAGCAAGAGAACCAATAGATATAAATAAGCTATTCCTTATGGCCCCCGAGGGGCGAAAAGTGCCTCAAAAGTGACAGAAAGAGACTACCACGTGTGTGCATTTATCAAATTCTATTCATGCAAGCATATGGCAGAGTGATAGCTTTTCACACATGTAATCAAAGCCAGCTATCCATCTCTCAGGTATACACCTCTAAATCTGCTAGGCCATTTACATCAGGCTTCTGCACAGTAATTATTTCCTGTCGGCTCCCCGTGCAACTTCCATATCACGGCCTGCAGGGTGCTTGGATATGTGCATGTAATGCGCTGAGAGCTCTCCTAATGGCCCACGGGGTTTACTGCACAATGATGACGCTCACTTAATCCTCTGAAACCGGCGCAGATAGGAGTGTAATGAGGCTTTGGAGTCCACATATTGGCACCAGCCACCCGCTATGGATTGTTTGGTCTTTCCATATTCAAAAGCTGAAATTGTATCCTGTGATTTATGTACTCTGGCAGCTCAAGCTTAAACTCCTTCAAATAAGTAAAACTGTAATGCTCCCAAAGTGTTTTTCAGGAGCCAGAAATGCAAAGTAGGCCTGATTCCTGCTGTTTGCTGGTGAACAATCACGAACTGTCATGTGACCAGTGCCCTCTGGTGGTTATTATAAGGGTTACGTTTCAATGAAAATACAGACAAGGCAAATATTGTGGAGGCACAAAGCCTTTCTTCCCCTTAAATGCGATTTGTTTATGTATGCATGCGTGTTTCTCTGGGTGTGTGACAAGCCATCTGTTTGCCGTTACTGGCAAGGTGCGCATTGCATCTAAATGGGAAGTTTGTCCATTAGTTCCAGTTAAAGCCATTCACAGGTGTGACGACCAGAGCTAAGTACACTTGTACACTTGTGTTATTGTTTGCCTCCCTTGCAGGACTCTAAAGGGGAACGGAGGTCAACGGTATATCAGTATCCTGAAGCTTGTGTGGTGCATTTACGACCAGGTTTTAATGAATAACGCGCAATCCAACTGAAATCAAATATGTATTTATTATCATGTACATCATTAATTTACCATGGCTGTAATATAAACATTAAAAAAAGGAAATGCACACGTTGACATAAAACATTCATATTTTCATGTAAGTATCCAGCCTACTGCAGCAAAAATAATGTCTTCAATAATAGTTTCAAAATGAAGCAACTTAAAAGAAATACAGTGAGTGGGAAAAATATGCCTACTGTACACTTGACTAAGGATTGTAGTAATCCACAGTGTGCCCTCTTTTAGTTTGTTTGTCCGTTCAGTTTTCTAGTAAAGTGTCCTCCCGAAGAAAAAAAAAAGCTGTCACTCATCCCCAGCGGGAAGGTTTTCTTCAATCCTCTTAATGAACTTCATACGGATTTCTGTCATATTGTCTCCCCTCAGCGTGTCCTGGACAAATCTCACATCGACAGCCATCTGGACCTAAAATTTGTTAAAAAATAAATAAAACATTTATAATTAGCATCCATTGCAAGAAACAAGATTTCATAAATGAACGTGAACAATGTCTCAAGTTGTAGATTACTTTCTAGCTTTGTGCCAAAACTATATGTAGACTACAGAAGAGCAGGAAATAAAGCAGAATGTGCATATTTCCAAAAGTCTGAAGAGAAAAAAAACATTCTAACTTTGACCAGCTGGTGGTCAGAAAAGTTGCACGCCAGTCCAGTAGGTCGAAGTAATGTACTTTTAAAGGGTGGCCGTCAACTTCCCAACTACTTGAGGGTGACAAAACACGTTCGCCACCTTTCAGGTTTCCATTCCATTTTTCCATTGTATTTTCCTCCGCTTATCCGTGTCCGGGTCGCAAGGGAAGTCTCAGCAAGAAAGTCCAGACTTCCCAGTCCCGGGCCACCTCTTCCAGTTCCACCAAGAGGACCCCAAGGCATTCCCAGGCCAGCTGTGAGACATAATCCCTCCAGCACGTCCTAGGTCTGCCCTGGGGCCTTCTCCCGGCTGGGCATGCCCAGAACACCTCACCAGGGAGGCATCCGGACTAGATGTCCCAGCCACCTCAACTGGCTCCTCTTAATGTGGAGGAGCAGCGACTGTACTCGCTCCACGCCTTATCTCTTAGGGTGAGTCCAGCCACCCTACAGAGGAAAGTTTTTCAGCAGCTTTAAGCCGGGCACTGCTTCCCCTTTTTTGAAGAGTCGGACTGGTTGCCAGAACCTCTTCAAAGCCTCCTTTTGCCGGTACCTGTCGGCTGCTTCAGGAGTCCCACAAGCCATCCATGATTGATTGGAGTCCTTCAGCCTGACGGCAGCCCTGACCTCTGGTGTCCACCATCGGGTTCAGGGCTTGCCGCCACTGCTGGCACCGACCACCTTGGAGCCACAGCTCCAATCGGCTGCCCCAGCAATGGAGGGACGGAATGGGTAATGTGGGCTCAATATCCTCGTCCTCCCCCGGGACCCAGGAGAACATGCGAATGCAGGTCTGTGTGTTTTAAAATGCTTGTATTGGTTTTTAAAGCTCTTAGTGGTTTGAGCCCTGTCTATTTATCAGATATGTTTTTAAGGTATAACCCTTCTCGAACTCTCGGATCCTCAGGCACTAACAGTCCCAAAAGTCAAAACCAAAACTTACGGTGAGGCCTCTTTTCGACAATGCGGTCCCTGTTTATGGAACAGTCTCCCCGAGGAACTGAGGTCGGTATCAAATGATCATATTTTTAAAAGTAAACTTAAACCATATCCTTTTAGCTTAGCCTATAATTAAAGATGTTAATTAAAGATGAATTTATTCTTCTGATCTTTTTTTTATTTTATTGTAATTGTGGGTGGGGTGAAGGTAATTTCTGTTGTTAAATATGTATTGTATGTAAAGCACTTTGTGATACATCTTGTATGTTTGAAAAGTGCTGTACAAATAAAGTCTGATTGATTGATTGATGATACGACTACAAAGTATCGTAGACCTGCGGCCCAGGGTGTCCGGGTGCCAAGTGCACTAATGAACATTCTTATGTACGAACATGGTGTTCATTAAGGACAAACTGTGGTTCACAGCGTCCAATAACATCACACCCCACGGGTTCAGATCAGGGATGCCGTTCATCCCAATCACAACCTTCCAGGTCACACTGTTGTTGCCCACATGGACGTCTCTCAGTAGAACAACGGAGTCCCAAGACGGGGTACTCTTCTGCACCGCTCTTGGTAGACTCCTAGAAGGATGGGTACAGCGAACTGCAGTTTGTGATTACGTGTCAACACCAGCTCGCTGCCTCTCCCCTGCACTTTCAGGTTTTCCAATAATAATAAAAAATACTAAATTTAACATTAGCGAAGTAGAACTGCTTTGAAAGAATTTAAAAAAATGAGAAAGACATGGGCCACATTCAGAAAAAATACACTAGTCACATTCTAAATGTAACACATTAAACCCACCCAGTGTACTGTAGGTGAAAATAAGAAGTTAAATATATTGAAAAGCAAACACAACCTGATCTTAGTGCAAATGTTGTAACGTTACAACTATTAACTATTGTTTAAATATATTGTCGGCCAATAACATATTGGGCTGCACCACTGTACACCACTGTATTAAAAAGTTAACTTTAAATGTTTTAAATTTAAAATCATTTTCAAAAGGAATTAATGAAACTCACATGATCCCATCCTTGATACATTCCAGGCTGAAATTGGGTACATTTAAATGATGAGAAGTCCGAGATCAAAGATCAAATGAGCTAAATTTTTAAATAGAATAACAGCACTTTAAAAAAACTATTGTTTATATTTTTAGTGGTAGTTTCACCACCCTGCATTTATGACACAAATAGTTTTCAGTTTTACAGACAGGAATTCAGCTTATCGCCCTTGTCCTAAGAAGATTCACTGCATACATAACACAAATGTTATGAAAATAATAACAATACCACTAGAAATGTCTGTACATTTGAAAAAATATAATTAAAACATTAAGATATTTAAAATATAAAGTTCACATTTCTCCTTGTAAAAGCAGTATTTTCTCTAGCAGATGTTTTTTTCCTACCACATTTATATTAAATATTCACCAAAGCACATTGATGGGAAATTCATCCATGTAAAGTGTTGCTACTAGCTTGAAATAATGTCAATGTTTAGCCACTGAGATATGGGATGTTACCATCTCCAGGGCTCCTCTGAGGACGCCGCAGAGCAGGTTGGAGTAAATGAGAGCGCTGTGGTTGTCAGGCAGCTCCACAAAGTCCACCAGCGGGTTGTTCTCCAGCATGAGGGAGAACTCATCTCCTGCCGGGCTCCAGTTGGTCACACTGGGAGTGATGCCGAGGTACGTCTTAAACGCGACCTGGATGAAAGAAGATACAATAGTACGTGATAAGCAAACATTAGATAGACATGCACAAGTTTATGAACTGTGTGAAAAAGTTCTCTCTTATGCTATGGTGGAAATTTGTCTTGCTACTGTCAAGTGTCACACAGCAGAGGTGCTCACTTGTGCTTAAATGCACGCACTTGGAAAATAGCTGCAATATGGAGTTCTGCACTCTTTATGATCTGTAAATGTTTGTTGCTTTTGCATGTCACTGCTGTGGCGGTCTGTTCACACATTAAAAACAGATGGAGGATTGGACACATGCAGTTAGGCCTGTATATTTTTTTCTTGGGTAATACAGGAAAACTTTACTGAACATGGCGAAGAAGGAAGTGAGTGAGGTGGAAACACGCAGGACGTGAAAACAGGAACATGTTGAACATCTTGTCCAAAAGAACACATCTATTCATAACACATTTTTTATGGCATTGTACAAAATGTATTGTATCATTATAGAGTGCACTACTTAGCTGCAGCCAGCAGAGGCGCTGTTGAGTCAGGCTCAACCGGATGCACTATTCCTGCACAATGCTTCAAATCCTCTGGTTGAGCACTCATCAGTTCAGAACATCCAAAGAGGCACATTTAACCATCCCATTAAAAAATCTAATTTATGTATGGAACTTGTGCCAAAATTAATATAAAATGTATTAAAACATATTTTAAAGACAAATTAAAATTATGAATTATATTGTCTTTTTATCAATCAATGTTATTTATATCCTGAAATAATTATATTGAATATATTAATCTCTTTAACCTTTTAGTTATTTTGTTTATTTCTTTTTTTTTCTGTATATTATACTGTATAAGATTTCAGTTAACACTGGTTTAGAAAATTAAATGAGTGTCTCTCTACTGTTTTTTGCCTTTTTCTAAAATAAACAATACTTCAGACTTCTTATTACCTTAAATGGTGGTGTTGCAATTACTTGTTTTGGATCCACCTGCTGCTCAGGTATGTTCTTCTTTCTTTGTGGGACATTTTTGTGGAAAAATGTGAGTGTGTATAAACTGGACTTCTGTGAGACTCCTAAAAGTTTACTCATCTTTAACCAACTTCTTTTTCTAAAAGATGTTTCATTAAGTTGCCTTTCTCTAATTTCCAATTTATCTGCCCTCCCTATGCTTTGGTGGATGTCTACTGTCTCGCTCTGATTAGCCTGGACCGTCCAATTACCTTAGCGATGACATCGGCCGTTTCTCGGAAATCCTGACACCTGCCGACGCTGGAGCGTGCCAGGAAGTCCTCGATGAGACGCACTCCAATGTTGTAACCCCTTATAAAAGCGAGGGAGGCACACACATAGAGAAAATAAGAGAAAGGCTGCATTTCCTTGTAATGAGATTGGACACATTCTTGGTTCAAACACTTGGCATGAGACATTAAGTCTGTACAAGTCCTGATGGATGATTCCAAAACACTAACATGGTCTCTGAAGTGCTGGCAGAATGAACAACACTGACATCTAAAGCCAGGAAACATAAGGTAGACTGTTATGAGCTGCTCCAACATTTTTGGAGAATTGTTGTTAATAACACTTTATATTAACTATACACAGTTTTGGTGTCTTTTTAGTCTTTTCAACCCACAAAATGAGCTACCTTTATTCATCTCCTTGCAATGGTCACGCGTGTACACTACATTTATTTACTTGTTTTTCACTCACAGGGAGTTTATTCCAAAAGTCAAAATTTGCAGTGCAATGAAAACGGATGTGTGTAAAATGCCAAATTTTTCTCCCATTTGACTGTTTGTATTTAGTCAACAATTTCAGTTAAGTCAACTTTGACTTCATAACATAGGCCAGTATTCTTCCAAGTATAACCCCATTAAATCATCTTTTTAGAAATAAATACAAACATTAGAATTATGAGTAAAACAATTCAGTAATTGTATTTATATTGGTGTTAATATCCTTTATGATACTTTTACAAATTAAATTAAATAAAAATAGACAAATGACTAATACAATCAAACTTATAAACAAATACTGTTATACTTATCTAATTGTAACATTTTCTATGTTGAGTGAACGGTTAAAAAAAAGTTTCATGCAGATCTACGGCTGCACAAATATGCAAAAAATGTGAAACCAGACTTTCCCGAGATTGCTATTTTCTGGTATGATTTTTCTCAACATGTGTGTTGAGGGCCATGTGCTTATGTTTTTACCAAATTATTACCTCTGCCAAAAGCATAGGTTATGTTTTTGCCTGTGTATATTTATTTGTTTGTCTTCAAAATAACCTGAAAAGTGCTGTATGGATTTGGATAACATTTTCAGGAATTGACGGAAATGGAATACGAAAAAAACGATCACATTTTGGGGGTGATCCGGAACACTGCTTGGATCCAGGAATTTTTTTAAAGATTCTTTAACATTGGGAGATAGGACCATTTTTGGTCATTTGAACATACATTCCACAAAAATGGTCAGAGCACTTAGAAAAAAATACAGGACAATTTTCCAACAGGTTCTACAAAAAAGCAAAGACTGATGCAAAAAAATGTAGCATTATTATTACTTTGGTGTGAATCACAATATGGGAGGAAGCATGGCGCTTGGCGGAGGTCTGCGCTCGCCGAGGGCTTTTCAATCCTTATTATTAGACTCTAGGGAGGTTCTGAAAGGACAGTCGACTGTCAATTTTAATAGAAATGCATTGCCTGGCCAAATAACAGTCGCCCCCTGGATTTAACTAGGCAAATAGTTGGTCAGTTGGTCAGGTCTAGGTTCAGCAACACTAGGTCTTCAAAGAACGAGGTCAGCTGACTACCTGAATATACCGAATGAACAGGTTATTCCATCAATGGATTTTTTCTTCCCTGATAGCACGGCCATATTCCAAGATGACAATGCCAGGATTCATCGGACCTTAACCCCATTGAGAATCTTTGGGATGTGCTGGGAGAAGGCTTTGCGCAGCCACCAAACTCTACCATCCTCAATGTGAGTGAGGACGAAGCAGTGCAGCTAGTCCCTGAGTAAAATGGCAGCGTTTGCTTGCTATGCCTTTTTTTTTAACCACCATCACTGCACGTTAGTGTGAATTGACATTACATGTTTTTCCTATCCAGATCTGTAATAAACTGCCACATTAAACATTGAAAACAATATTTAAAGCATTCAGAAATGTATATCCCTATGTTGCTGCGAAGTTGTAATATGTTTTGCCTGTGCAGGATCTTAATTGGCATGAAGGATAACGTTTTTAAAGCATTTCATGGTTACTTTATCTTGTGAGAACAGAGATGCCGATGCAATGCATTCACAGCCGAAGGCTTGAGTCGGTTGTTTTGTGGAGGAAACTCACATTTTGTCCAGCTGTTTGTTGACCTCCTCATCATTCTCGTAGTCTTTGCATAACTGTGTGACCAGGGCTCCGTAGGTCAACGTGAACAGCTCTGAATTCTACGAGAAACCGCATATTAGTTCCGACAAGATAAATGAAAAAGCTTGCTATGCATGTATGTACAAGTCTACGCATCGACTGCCACTGCTATTGGCGCGTCCTGTCACAGTTAGTTAGCACAGTGCTAGCTAGCTTAGCAACGGTTGTCCATTAGAACGAGCGGCCTACCATCTTCTTGCTGTCAGCTGGGCGGCTGGATTGCCGGGACATTTTGGAAACGGCTAAAGAACCACACAGCAGGTTAGTAACTCGATACGTATCCTTCTGTATATTTAATGACAGCGCTGTATCTATTTCCGTGTTCGCAACCTCTGTCGCTCGCTGGCATCTCTCAAGCGAGAGCTGAGAGTGAGCAACTTCCGGTTCTTCACTGCAATACAACACACGAGGACATTTTGTCGGTTGAGAAGGTTTTATTGTGAAGGAAGAATGCCTATTTCCGAGACTGATCGAAGACACTTCCTTGGCTTGGTACAGGCCACCAGCACTGCCCTCTAGCGTTCAGAAAAAAACAATAAAGCACAAAGAGTGTCATACTTTAAGTGACCACAGGGTGGCAGTACAGGTAAAATACCCTGCAGAAAAGAAGTTGAATTATTTATGACGCTACGGCGGGGAGGAGCCGCGGTGGAATAATTTTGTGTCTCGCTGTGTTGATTAATTACATATTTATAGTGAAGGAGGGCGAGCGCGAGAGAAGGTGGATGTTTTTTCAGTGATGGATCACACGCGTTTTGCGTCTGCTCTTTTTTTTTTTTTTTTTTAATCGTTACCAGGAATGACATTGTGGACACATTTTTAATGAGACTACAGCCCTCGAACCTCCGCTAAGCTGCATGCTGTTTGACGTAAAGGCGCGGATCATCATCATCATCATCATCATCCCATCGTGCCTTGACTAGAGGAGGAGGCAGGAGCGGCGCCAGTCTGCAACTCGCCGCTTCCAGTCAATCCAGCAGACGAAGGGCTATCTGAGAATACGCGGACCGTGTAGTGGTGTAGCTGCCGTGGACTGAAGGTGAGGTCAACTATTGCGCAATGATGACGGGCAAATCTGTGAAAGACGTCGACCGATACCAGTCGGTGCTCAACTCTTTGCTGGCGCTGGAGGAGAACAAATTCTGCGCGGACTGCGAATCAAAAGGTGGGTCGCAGTGCTGTAGTGTACCTGCAATCCTTATGCCTGGAAGGTGCATGCATCCTCCAGGAGGAGGATACCAAGGCATGACATATTAGTGTGTGTCGGCGCAGATGTGGGACACCTCCTGATTCTAAAGACAAATACTACAGCAACAGGACGAGCTGTAATGGCAGTGATGTCACGACGTGCACGTTTTACTGCACGAAGACCTTCATTGCGAGGCTTTCAGAGAACTATGTCCACAGTCTTTTGCCAAACCTGTTTTTCCACACTTGAGAGCTTGTTTTGGGCACAAACAGGGTAGCAAAATGGAAATAAGTCAAGGGAATATGTTGACAAAAGTAATGGGACACATCTCTTAATCAAATACGGGATGGGCGAGACCCTTGGAGGCACCGAGGCATGCTTGGATGAGTTTAGTGTGGAAGAATGCACTTTTGGGTTGAACAAAAAAGGCCTTCCTGGGAAAGTGGTGGCCTACCTCTGGGGTGTCCAAATGCTAGTGTGCAGAACAGTCTAACTAAATGACCCTTTGCGGCCTGGAGAGAAAGGATTCCACAGTCGAACCGGCTACAGTTCCTAGCTACTCAGCAGCACTTCCCGCCTGGTCGTAAATTGTCCAATGAAAGTCATCCCTCCAAAGGAAGACGCTCGGACTAGAATATTATGATTGGTGGCGTGAGTAAGCAGGTTTCAGGTGCAGTCGTGTGTGTGCGCTTCTTTGCCGTTATTTACCTGCTTTAATGCTCGACGAGGCCCGTGCGGGTTTCCGGCCTCATTGATATTTGATGAGATGCATCAAGCAGGCTTTTGAGTGCTTTAATGTTGTGATTTATTTATTAGTTTTTGGCTTGCATTGCAACTTTAGAGCCAGATATGCATGCCAGGAATGATAACATTCACAGCATCGTTTCTTCTTTGTTGTTTCTACAGGTGTACCTAATAATATGGCTTTCGGGAGCAAAGGCCGATGGTGTATTGCACAGTGAACCTTAAAAATCTGCTATTTGTTGCTCATGTATGACGTCCAAGTTGTTCTAATTTCGATATACTGTTTTTCTAATCTGGCACCATCATAAAACGTTTATCATCTGTAACATTATTTGACATTCATAACTGTCATGCAAGTGTAAAAAGAAGTGAATCGCTGTATGATAAAACAAACTACAACTACAAAATAGTAAAACGACTCCCCCTTCGGAGACGGCTGACTAATAATTCGGATGTCCGATCAGGGTTTTATGCTGCCAGTTCCAATGAACCGGTACCAATCACATGGATAAATTCTCTCTTTTTCTTTTGTTTATCTCAGATGAGTGCTATTGGCCAGGGGTGCTCTACAAAGGTACAGTCAGGACAATTCCAAGGTCGTTTCACTACAGGGGAGCCCAAAAATAGGTAATTGCTAATCAAATGAGGAATTCCCCCACCCCCCGTGATTACTTTTTTCATGGGGCCTGGGATTCCTGGTTGCACCCCTGCTATCGACTATATGACATGAAAAGAGGAGCCATAACATCACCCCCATTTCGACAAAAACATACTTGACCACTTGTGACACTTACAGAGGTTGAGACGCCTTCTTTAAGGAGATGTGAGAGTAGATCGGTGGGAGCCTAGCAGGACATCCAGGCAGCCCAAAGGTGGGCTCCGACGGAAAGAGCTGAAAAAAGTTTTTTAACGTGCTACCACCGCGAGATAGCTTTCCTGCTATGTGTTGGCAGGTGAGTTCTACACGTTGTTTTTGTTCTGGAAAGCCTGCGGGATTGTGCGGGTAATCGGCTGTTGGGATCGGCATTGAACGGCATTTATTGCCATATGCCGATACTGATTGGTGGCTGATCGATGAGAGCGTTCCTTGTTTTGGTCAAACATTTTGCCTTTCATACACTATTGCACGTGCTACTGTATATTGTGCCGCAAAATCAAGTCTCGAGTGTTGCTGACTCACTGTCAGTGCATTTTTTATTGAGTGACTGCTTGATAACCCGCCATGGGGCCAGGGAAAGTTGCAAGTGGCGGAAATTTGATAAACAAGGTGAGAAACACTCTTGATCTTGCCAGGCTGTACGGGAAGTCTGCATCAACAATACGTTCCATCCATTCATAATTTAGGATTATTTTGCATTTAAAACTATAATTATGCTCTATAAAATATATTTTTTTTGTACATTTTGGCTTTCACCAGACCATATGGAACGAATTCATAACGATGTAATAATGTTGTACTGGGAAGCCAAAGCCTCTCTTATGGCACATTTCTGGTTCTATGGTTTTCATCGCACTCCTCGCCGTTACCCTCTCAAGAAGTGCACGAAAAGCAGGAGGTCAAAAGGACTTGAAGGGATTTCCCATCAAAGGTGAGCAATCATTCCATTAATCCTGACACCCTCCTGTAGCGCATCACAAAAAAGTCAAGGAACAAGCACTCATGAGATTTGCTGCTCTGTCGACTAGTTTTGTGTGACTTTTGAGGCTTGTTTTTGCGGAAAATGTTTGGTTCAACTCCAAACTTTCCGCGGACGGTTCCACATTACTGGCAATGGAATAAAGTCAAACGCCTTTTAGCAACGCTACAAAGCATGATTGTATATATTGCATGTATCATATGCAGACACGTTAAGTTGGGTCTTATTAGGTGACTAGATTAGGGAGAAAACAGCACCTTGTCTACACACACACAAACACACGACTGACAAGTATGTCACACTTCCTTCTTTCTGTCAGATTTGCTTTTAATGCAATGAAAACTGCATCCAAGCGTGCAGCATTTGAGCGTATTTTATGATAATGATGATTCTACATGCACACACATAAAACACACGTGCACGACCTAAAAGCATTCACCGCCCTCCTCACCACTCGGCTCCTCTTTTCAGCTGTATGCTTTGGATGTAATCTTGTTTACTCTGACATACAGTACCTGCATCCCTCGGGGTGTTTAAAGAGGAAGTGGCAACACAGCAATGTGTGCAAAGCCACAAAACTCACACTAAGTGTTATGTAAGTGCTATGTGGTTTGTGCGACTTCCTTATGAAGGTGCACGTACTGCATATGGTACTACCGCTCGTGCACGTCACGTCATAATAGTATTCTCTCAAAAGTCCTCTTGTATTTGCACTTGCTTTTGTTGCCATGGTGATATACTGTACCGTCTTACCTGCTGATGTCATGGCCCCCATGCCAAAGCCCCGCCCGCTCACGTGTCTTATCCAATCATGACCCAGCAGGGATTTTCCCTTTACACATGGTGTGTATCCCCTGAGTCACAAGGAGAGGGTGACACGGCAGACGATTAGTGTATTTATTTGTGTGTACACTCGTGTAATACACAGCAGTGACCAAATTAGCCCTCATAGAAAAATGAGTAATAATACAATATGTTGCTTTCCCATCGTTTATGTTTGGCATCTCTGCTTGTCACATTGCTACGCAGATGGAGGGAGTGCATAAGTAAATTATCCATCAGTATCCATCTGCTTAGCGTAGACCGGTGCTGGGTCACTGGATAGCTCCAGGCCTCCTGGAGGACTTTAGGTACTGGGAAATGGAAGTGGAGGATAATTGTGTGTGTGTGTGTGTGTCACATGGCGTTGGTCTCATCCCAAGTATAGCTAAAAGAAGCAGAGGTAGTCTGTAATAAAGTCATGATGTGGCTTATGTGTGTTTTACAGCATACAGTGTCTGGTTGGTTACATTTGTTGTTAAACAGGAAGCATCATGTATACTTTGCATTTTAGGGATAGGGAAGTGTGGAATCAACAAGACACTTAAAATAGTGAAAAACATACGTGACATACACAGCAGATCAAATTTTTAAGACGGATCACAAGAATTTACATTTTCACTGTCGGATCTTAAAGAGGTTCTAAGTAGAGCTTCAAAGTGCAAAAAGAGAAAATGGGAGTGAAGCACAAAAAAAACTTTGAGTTATCAATAATGGGAAATCCCTGTAAAGTAGAAATAACATGTTCAAAAAACAACTCATTCATGAGTAGCTGCTCCATTCTTGTTTGCAGAAAAATTGGTTTGGGCATGTTGATGCCAGTGTTTCCAGGAGGCTAGTGGGAATGCTCCTCCAGTTGATGAAAATGGCTTCATGGAGGGCATCCACTGTCTGAAACTGATGTCTATTTTTGTAAACGGCCCTTGCCATCAATCTCCCAATGCTCTCAATTGGATATAAATCAGGGGAACGTGCATGATGGTCCAAAAGAGTGAGGTTATTCTTCTGGAAGAAGTTCTCTGTCAGGCAGGCACTGTGAACAGCAGTGTTATCCTGTTAAAAAAGTCACTCGTTACCACACAGAGGAGGGCCTTCAGTCATAAGGGATGCCCTCTGGCAACATCTCCACAGCCATCTGCCGTTTGACGCCCCTGCACAAACTGAAACTCCATTGTTCTATTGAAGGATAAGCACCCCAAATCATGATTCCACCCCCTCCACTGTGCCGTGTGGAGTACATCTCAGATGGGATCTCCTTGTTATGGCAGTAATGTTGGAAGCCATCAGGTTACATTTTTTACATCAGAGCACGTCTGATGATTATTGAACTTCACCAGTAACAACCTTTATTTGGGCCAAGGGTTGTCGCGTGTCTAGACGGATTCTCCGGTTCAAGGCCAGTGACATTTTTTTAGCGGTCTACCACTTGACCTTTTTGTTCTATAACCCTCAGGATCTTTTAAGAAGTTGAAAATGACTGTCTTACTGCGTCCGACCTCAGCAGCAATGGGGAGAGGCAGCTCAACAAACCGACCCCGTTGATAGAAAGAAAGCTTTTTTGCCTTTGCTGTCAAGAGACTGTGACAGTGTGAATACCAAACACAACATCTTTGCCAATATTTTAGCTTTTAAACGCTGGGGTCTTAAAATTTGATCAGCTGATGAACTTCCTATTTCATGTTCACGCTGCTTTGTGATACCTTTTTTCTTGTCTTTTTACATTTCAAAGCTCTACTTATAACCTCCTTAAGATGACATTAGAAAAGCCTATTAATGAATTTTAAATAAAGTAGTATTTTCTTAACACAACTTTTTCAACCATATACTGCATATATGAATACTGCAAAAAAACAAATGATGTTCTTATATATTTTTTAATATTGTAAAAACACTGGAAGGAAAGTAGATAAGGAGACTTGGTGGTGGAATGAGGAGGTGCAGGAGTGTATACAGAGTAAGAGGTTAGCTAAGAAGAAGTGGGACACTGAGAGGACTGAAGAGAGTAGACAGGAGTACAGAGAGATGCAGCGTAAGGTGAAAGTAAAGGTGGCAAAGGCCAAACAAAGGGCTTATGATGACTTGTATGCTAGGTTGGACAGCAAGGAGGGAGAGAAAGATCTATACAGGTTGGCAAGGCAGAGGGACAGAGATGGGAAGGACGTGCAGCAGGTTAGGGTGATGAAGGATAGGGATGGAAGGGTATTGACAGGTGCCAGTAGTGTCATGGGAAGATGGAAAGAGTACTTTGAAGAGTTGATGAATGAGGAAAATGAGAGAGAACAAAGAGTAGAAGAGGTGACTGTTGTGGACCAGGAAGTAGCAAAGATTAGTAAGGAAGAAGTGAGGAGGGCATTGAAGAGGATGAAGAATGGAAAGGCACTCGGTCCTGATGATATACCTGTGGAGGTATGGAAGTGTCTAGGAGAGGTGGCAATAGAGTTCCTGACCGGGTTGTTTAACAAGATCTTAGATAATGAGAAGATGCCTGAGGAATGGAGGAGAAGTGTGCTGGTGCCCATTTTTAAGAACAAGGGAGATGTGCAGAGTTGTGGCAACTACAGAGGAATAAAGCTGATGAGCCATACAATGAAGTTATGGGAAAGAGTAGTTGAAGCTAGACTAAGGGCAAACGTGAGCATTTGTGAGCAGCAGTACGGTTTTATGCCAAAAAAGAGTACAACAGATGCAGTATTTGCTTTGAGGATGTTGATGGAGAAGTACAGGGAAGGTCAGAGGGAGCTGCATTGTGTTTTTGTAGATCTGGAGAAAGCTTATGACAGGGTGCCCAGAGAGGAACTGTGGTATTGTATGAGGAAGTCTGGAGTGGCAGAGAAGTATGTTAGAGCGGTGCAGGACATGTACGAGGACTGTAAGACAGTAGTGAGGTGTGCTGCAGGTGTGACAGAGGAGTTCCGAGTGAAGGTGGGACTACATCAGGGATCAGCTCTGAGCCCCTTCTTGTTTGCTATGGTGATGGACAGGCTGACGGACGAGGTTAGACAGGAATCTCCGTGGACTATGATGTTTGCAGATGACATTGTGATATGTAGTGAGAGCAGGGAACAGGTGGAGGAGAAGCTTGAGGGGTGGAGGTTTGCCCTGGAAAGGAGAGGAATGAAGGTCAGCCGCAGCAAGACGGAGTACATGTGTGTAAATGAGAGGGACCCAAGTGGAAGAGTGAGGTTACAGGGAGAAGAGATAAAGAAGGTGGAGGATTTTAAGTACTTAGGGTCAACAGTCCAGAGCAATGGAGAGTGTGGAAAAGAGGTGAAAAAGCGTGTGCAGGCAGGCTGGAATGGGTGGAGAAAAGTGTCGGGTGTGATGTGTGATAGAAGAGTTTCAGCTAAAATGAAAGGAAAGGTGTACAAAACTGTGGTGAGACCAGCGATGTTGTTTGGTTTAGAGACAGTGTCGCTAAGGAAAAGACAGGAGGCAGAGCTGGAGGTAGCAGAGATGAAGATGCTGAGGTTCTCTTTGGGTGTGACCAGGATGGACAGGATCAGGAATGAGCACAACAGATGGACAGCACATGTTAGAGGTTTTGGAGATAAAGCCAGAGAGGCCAGACTGAGATGGTTCGGACATGTCCAGAGGAGAGATAGTGAATATATTGGTAGAAGGATGCTGAGTTTTGAATTGCCAGGCAGGAGGCCTAGAGGAAGACCAAAGAGGAGGTTTATGGATGTAGTGAAAGAGGACATGAAGGTAGTTGGTGTGAGAGAAGAGGATACAGAAGACAGAGTTAGATGGAGGCAATCGATTCGCTGTGGCGACCCCTGAAGGGATAAGCCGAAAGGAAAAGAAGAAGGTTAGACTTAATTACCTTTGACGGTATTTGGCCCACAGACTGCATGATTTGGCCATTATAACATCGTTGTGAGAGCATAATTTGGCTAAGTTGTGGAAAAAGCGCACAATTCATTCCTTTAATATATGTCTATGGGGTAGCGGGAATGTCTAACCTGTGAAAGGTTATTTCCTGGGATTTGGTTTGGTTCATTCAGCACATGAATGAGGCGTCTTCTCTGCTCCGGCTCTTGTCATATCAAACCTGGCAGAGACATTGAAACTCCTAAACTTTGCAGAGAAACGCGGCCTCAAATGTTGATCAGATTGTGCGCCATCTACTGGTGAAAAGTATTAACAATCATATTGGCAGCAAATTCCGCTAAGTTGCGACTTTGGCACTTTAAGGGCTATATTGGTTTTCATTATAGGAAAAAAAACCTATACCGATATTAACCAATATTACATTTTTATGGCATTTTCTTTGTCTTCTTCTTGATATTTTTCTTTTCTTACCTCTCCTGTCTTGCCTTGATTCTTTTGTTCCTTGATGAAGTGATTAAGTTTATTTAGACATCTATCTATCAGGCCCATATCGGTGGGCTGATATTAACTGACGTCCATCCATTTTCTATGCTGCTTATCCTCATTAGGGTAATAATATATAATAATACTTCATAATTGTGTAGCGCTATACTAAGTTCTCAGAGTCACAGACTAGCAACAGCCAAATGAGGTACATTAAAAGGTGATCACTTTGCAAACAACACAAGAAAGCCTAATAAAAGCTAAAAGGTGATCAAATCTATAATTGTAAATAATGGTTGAATATGTTGAAATCCTCAGGATAGCATGTGTTGGTGTGGTAACAGTAAGTACTGCACTGTGACTGCAGGATTAACTGCTGAAAGTAGCATTTATCCTTGTGGGATGTTGGCTAATTAACCATATGCTCCTGTGTGCGTGTGTGTGTAAAAACCAGTAGGGTGTAAGCATGGGTAAAAGTGTCTGTGTGTTTTTCAAACTAAGGAAGCCCTCTTTTGGGTTGTTCATTTTGTATTTTTAATATTACCATTTATTATGCATAGGACTATGCTGAGAGTCTCAAAATATTATTTTTTTTCTGACTTTGCCTCCTACTCTCGGGCTATTTCTGTACCTGGAGGTGTGTGTGTGTGCAGGTTTTCAGTAAACAGTACATAACACCTCATCGATTGCCACTAAAAAGGCTGCTGTGTGCAGGTGTGATTCATTCCGCACGTCCACCATGAAAAGTCATCTCATTGCTTTTCAACCCCCCTCCACCCCCGCCTCCTCCTCCCTTCAGGGTTTATGTGGTTGCTATGCTACCTTTCCAAACATCGGGACTGCAGACATCCATAATTAGCTGCTACAAAGACTTGAGGTGACCTTTGGCGCAAGGGGAACGTGTACAGATGTTACGGCATCATTCTGTGATTATCAATAACATTGCAATAAAAATGCATCAGGGACTATGAAGCTGATTACTACATCACAGCATATCATAGCAATCCACAAAAACAAAAAAAGAATTGCCCCCTAGTGATTATGAGCACCAGTACAGTACACTGTACAAGTACAGTGTACTGTGTCATAACAGCCACATTTGTTTTATTTGAAATGTTTGTTGACTTAAATGTGTTTGCTAACTGTGCAATTACAAAATGTATTTAATATTAATTTAAAAAAATATTTATTACTTATTTCAACAATAGTTTATTAATTTGAATTAGGTTTTTATAAGATGCATCAGTGTTTTTTACTAAATTGAATTAAATTATAACAAATGACATTGAAACGTTTTAATTTTATATATATTATATTTATAAATGTTAAGATTGCACTGAATTAGCACAAGTTAAATATTCTCCTGCCATCCACACAATTCATTTGAATCTACTAATGATTTTATTATTATTAGACTAAATAGCTAAACAGCCCCAACGTGTGAAAGTGCACTAATTCCGTGTGCAGAACCGGAAAGGTCAGGCTGTTGCAAAGAGATAAATGTACCAATGTGAGAGAGGGACAATGTGAGGCAGACAAGACATGGGGGGATTAAAAGGACGTGGACGCCAAAGGGATTCCTCCATTCAGGGGCTTTTCACATATTTTATAATCCTTCTGTGTGGGTCGGAACAAGTGTTTGCTGCAGTTAAGCAGGATTTAGACTGTAATTCTGCTATTATTAGCTGGCATGACCGATAAGCTAATGCTTCAGCCAGGCCGTCACACTGCACGACTGCATGACGAGACGTGCTCTGTGGTGTCAAATCAGTCAAATGATTATTTTGCCATGAAATAAATGCATTATTTGAACATAGCACAGCCCCAAATATAAGACTAGAAGTCATTATTTCCATCCGACACTGGAGAAAGAGGCAGGCTTCTTCACAAAAACACAACTTCCACTCTCAGTGGCAAATAAGGGGACTTTTGAGGAATCATTTAATAAAAGCTTTTGCACCATCTAGTGGTGAAAAGGATACACTGCAGTAAGGCTGAGTTTGGTGTCTGTAGAGAATATGAATGAAGCCTGTTCATTCATTCTTCTCCAGTTCTTACGTTCATATGTCCTGATTAATTTTTTGATTAATGCTGTTAGGTTGTGTTATTGTGGGCTTAGTATGTGCAGATGTGCCTAATGCTGTGGTCTGAAAGACTACGAAGTCCTCTCACACACACACACACACGCACGCACACACACACACACACGCACACACCTGATTGCTTGTGTGTCTCCACTCACTCTCTGTTATATAGGCTACCTGTCTTGTTGGATGCTATTATGTGTCAGGACAACGCAGGATTAGATGAGTTCCCTGCTGAATTCTGGCTGGTAATTGAGGTCTCAGGCTGTGATTGAGCTCAAATTAATTTGATGGGATTTTTTCCCCCTTGTTCTTCAGCTTCTCTCAGCGCCCTTGCCTTTGTTTATTCAGTGTGACTTCTCAGGCGAAACTCAACACAGCATTGAATTTAAATCCATTTCGTCTTCCAGGTCCGAGGTGGGCGTCATGGAATTTGGGCATCTTTATTTGCATAAGATGTGCCGGTATTCATCGAAATCTCGGGGTCCATATCTCCAAAGTCAAGTCCGTCAACCTGGATCAGTGGACGCAGGAGCAGGTCCAGGTCAGGGACGACACCTTTGACAGTGGAATCTCCAAAGTCCAACACAACAACATCACATTTATTAACTGGACAGGCAATGTTTTGGAGAACGGAAACATGTATGTATCATGAGACTGTCACCTAATTTTTTCAAAAATATATGAACAAGCCATGTTTTGGCTAAACAGGGCCTATTATTAGTCAACATATATGCATATTCAAGCACATTTTACATATTAATTTCATAGATTTAGATTTTCAAACATACAAATGGCTAAATGAAGTAAAAAACAAACATAAGGCATTCATAAAATAAAATTTGTCCTGAAACAAAAATCACTCCAAACTCTCTATTGTTCTCTGGTGTTAGCATATCTAACTTATTGTGTGGAGATAACTACAAAAGTACACTTCAGTCACTTAATGTACTGCAAAAAAGATCAATCAGGATAATCCATAATGCGGCGTGTAGAGAACAAATCCACTGTTTCAAAAATCACAATTATTAAAATTTGCTGATCTAGTAAACCTTTAAACAGCAAAAATGATGCATAAAGCAAATAATAATCAGCTACCAAAGAATGTTATACAACAAAAGGAGAAATATGATCTCAGGAATAAACTAAACTTAAAACACATACAGTATATGCAAGACCAACACTAAAAACCTTTAGTACTTTGGTATGTGGAATCAAACTATGGAATGGATTAAGCAAAGAAGTAAAGCAATGCTCTACATTGTGTGACTTCAAGAAACATTACAAACAATTGATGTTTACAAAATACAAGGAAGAAGAGTCGTGAAATATTGTGCACATCCAAGGCCATATTTACGTCATTCCTTGGAGAGTACATTTTCTGTTTACTGTCAATGCTGTTTGTTACTATCACCTTATACTAGGAACTTTTGATCCTAGTAAGTACATTGTACTATTACAATGTTCTGTTACAATTGTTCATACACCACTCATCACTATTATTATTATTCATTATGATTATCATTCTTCAGGACTGCAATATAAGTTATTTGTGATGATAAGGACATTGACTACTATTTGAACACACTGTCACATGACCTTACTTATGCATTTTAAACTTACTAACTGCAGTAAGTCTACAAATGTATTGGAATAGGGGAAGACCTACGGGGGTAGGATTAAATACGCTTTGCTTCTTCCTACTCCTTTTGGACATGTGGAACTGTCAATCGTATTAAGTGATGTATTCCAATGTCATTTACATGCATGTTCAAATAAAAGTAAACCATTACCACTCAAATGTGTGATGATGTGTATTCTACACTGGTGTCTGAAAGGTAATGTCAGTAATGTTGTTACATTCAGTGAGACGCACCAGACTTGACCACCGACGCAACAGACTTTTACTGCAGGCTTCAATTATCTCACAGCAGGCACAATATTACCTTAAATGGGATAACCCAAAAATAGCAGCTTCTATGATACTTTTATAAATAAAAGAAGACAAATCATTCTAGGTGGACTGTTTTTTAAAGATAAGCGCAAATCGTGTGCGTGTATCAAATATATAGTCTGCCCCCCGCCGGCCAATTTTGTTGTGTCAATGTGGCCCACCAATCAAAAAGTTTGCCTACCATTGGGCTAATCTTACCACCCCCGCGTCACTTCCTGTCAGCCTCCCCACTGAGCTCCCCAGCGTCGGAACACATTTACAGCAGCACACACAAGCATGAGTCTTTTTTCTGTCTCATATGTCTCATTATCTTTTATTATGTCTACTATATTGGGTAGTCCATGTGTAAAAGCGGCTATTAGAGTGTTATTTCATGTCTAGAGTGCTCTAATAATGTTAAAAACAGATAGTTAGATAGTTTTTCTATACTCTTAACTACAAAACATATTCTCTTTATAAATAGGGAATCCTGGTCTACTGCTAATTGGTAAACATATGGTAGCAAACATCCGCTAAATTATAACGACAGTTCTTAATCATACAGTACTGTTAGCTTTTTGTATTGGCATCACACAAAAACAACAGAGAAAAACACAAACACTTCTGGTGTAGATGCTTACTGACGTGAAGTCTTATGAGATTTGACGTTTTGCTGACTTTTGAGGCATATTTTGGGTGTTGGACTTTGGAGGTTTTACTGTATTTTGATGTCTATTTGGGGTTTGAAATGGTCTAAAACACCTAAACATACAAACTGTCAAAAAGGAGAGTTTGACAAAAGTTTAAATGTGACTAAAAGATGTGGTTGTGTTTTGGCATCCCCATCTAGTGCGTTCAGGAGATGGGAAACGCCAAGGCCAAGCGTCTCTACGAAGCGTTCCTACCAGAATGCTTCCAGCGGCCTGAGACGGACCAGTCTGCAGAGATCTTCATCAGGGACAAGTATGACAAGAAGAAGTACATGGATCGGGTCATTGACATCCAAATGCTCAGGGTGAGTCACTAGAAGTGTAGTTAGTGTAAATAATACATGCAGAAAGTATGTTCTCTTTATGCAGAAAGAAAAGAGCTGCGAGAACATCCCCAAGGAGCCTGTTGTGTTTGAGAAAATGAAACTGGTATGGTCAGTTGTGGGTTTTTATGGGAAAATCCTGCATCACTGAGTATGAATGTTTGTTTGTTTTTATAGAAAAAAGACGTAAGCCCAAAGACAGACTCTCAAGGTGTTACAGACTTGCTCGGATTAGGTATTACACACGCGCACACACACACGCCTCTTACTTGCGTTATTGTTGCGAACATGCTTCTTCTCTGTCCTAGATGCTCCAGGCCCCGCGGTGTCCAATGGGGTACAAAACGCTACTAATGAGAGTCCAGCAGCTTCTAACCCTGCACACTCTGCCTTGGACCTCTTCAGTACACTCTCAGATCCTTCCACTTCCTCCTCAAAGAACACAGTATGCACAAACCCATTATGTTTTTCCCGTTTACACCACCAGGGATAGTCAAATACCACACCAGCCAGCAGTTTCAGTTCAAAATTTAAAGGGACCAACTTTTTTGCAACAGCAAACAGCAGTACACTCGTCATATACAGGAGTAGGGCCTTAAAACCAAGTAGGATTGTTCATGTCACATAGAGCAGTGTTTTCCCACCGTTATTGGACCAGGCCACATATATTGCACATATTTTAAAATGTTGGATATGTACCTTCTGCCATTTGGACCCTTGGTTTTATTCCCGGCACAGATACATGGACAAAATACACAAATGACAAGAAATACAGTGAAACCTCGTTTTTTGTTATTCATTCATTCAAGGTCAGACAAAAACAGAAACATGGCAATTTTTCCCATAGTAAGTAATGTAAATCCAATGAATCCATTCCAGTTCATGCAAAATAATTATAAATGATCAATAAATGGAACTTATTGTTGACTTATTGTATCGTATGCCCTGGTGAGATGGAATTCAATAGCGTTTCTCACCTGCTTTATCAAATTGCTGGAACTCAAAACCTTCTTGGGCCCCATGCTGGGTTATTTAGCAGCACCAAATACAAAATGCAGGGACAGTGAGTCAGCAATGGTTGGGGTGCTTTGTTTGGCCACTAGTTTGTTCAGCGCAATGTACGCATAAAAACGGAGGCAAAAGTGAGTCATGTGAAAACTGTCACGTATTCAAACCAAGGTTTGACTATTATTGTTTTTAGACCAATTTAAGTTTAAGTGGATAATTTCCTGCATCGCTATGGAATCACAGGAGTGCCCAAATTTAAAGGAAATACACATTGAAATATAAAGAGAATAAAAAATAACAAAAATATACAAATTTAGTCATATTCTTTTTTGTATCAACTGTTTTTTCCATTTTGTCATTCATTTCCCTGTTTTGTTTTGCCTTTGCTTTTTGTCGTCCTCTTGAGCCATCGGGTAAATGCAATGACAAAAAGCCATTGCAAAAGCCAACAGGAAAATGAAAGACAAAAGATTATGACTAGATTTGTGTATTCTTGTATTATTGATTGTCTTTATATTTCCACATGTTTTCCTTTAAATTTTGGCACTCCTGTGATTTCATACGCCACACCTTATAATCTTTTGCATGCGTATACCACAGCACAGTGACTGGGAATCACTGATATAGAAGCTCTTTTGCTGACATTTTCCCTCTTAAAAAGAGCAGAGTGCTCCTGTTTTATATATACTGGATATTTGACTAGAATAATCATATTGTTCTGTTTTCTTGTAGGGCTTTATGTATAACTATATGAGCCTTTCATACAAATAAAAATAATAACGGAGAGAACTGCAGCCCTTGACTGTAACCCTGGTGTACTTATTACTTCTTCTTCCATTTTTTTCTACCTAAACAAGCTGTCTGTTGCTTTAGGCTGCCTCCACCTTCTTGCCTCAGAGCAGAGTGACCGCCTCTGTGCCTGAAAACCTCAGCCTTTTCCTGGACCCGGCACCCAAGAAGGCAGAAGGTGCATTCCAGAAGATGTCCAAGGACTCTATTCTCTCCCTGTATGGTTCCACCCCCTCAATGCATTTCAGCAGCATGGGAGCCAATCATGGTGAGAGTTCCTCCTCCTTACTATTATTACAACTAAATGTTGTTATCTTTTTAAATGTCTGCCTATTGTTCTTTAGGTTTGTATATGAACCAAATCGGATACCCGACACACCCGTATGGTTCTTACCATTCCTTAGCCCAGGCTAGTGGGATGGGCGGAGCCATGGTGATGTCACATGTTGCCCTGATGGGACAACAGCCGAGCAGCATGATGGGAGTCCAACAGAGCGGCCTGATGACAACTCAACACGGGTCTCCTTACATAGAAGGGATGGCGGGACAGCAACAAAACGCGATGCTGGTGCCACAGCAGAACGGCATCATGGGACGGCAGCAAAGTGGACTAATGATGCAGCAGCAGAGTGCTGGAGTGATGGGACATCCCCAGCAGCAAATGTTTGGAGCTCAGCAGCAGCAGCAGCAGCAGCAGCAGTGGAACGCTGCACAGGTGTGTCTTATGGAAAAGAAAGAAATACAAATATATAATTATACAAATATTATAAATACAAAAAATAGGATACATTTAGATTAAAATGTTATATAATTGATAACATAGGTGGAAAATGTGTTATTCATAAATAGAAAGATTTGCAAACATTAAATAAAAAAATTAATGAAAAACTTTGAGAATAAACTGTAAAGACTTCTGCTTCTCTTTTGCATTTCTTCCTGGTTCTTTGGACTACGTTGCTATCAGCGAAGTAGTCAATGATCACACTATTTTAAAGGTTTTCAAATATATATATTTGGTCACAACACTAGACTATCATCAATGAGGAAGATCGAGCAATAGCCCAGAATGAAAGTAAACAGAGTCCATATGAACGTCGCCGTGCTCCTATTGAAAGTATTGAAAGTTAGGATTGTGCGTGTGCGTTTGAGAAGAAAGCTCCTGTTGTGTGTTTATCTCATGTCACAATATTTTTCCATGAGTCATATCTAAGCGTTGCGCAACTCTGATGTGCTACAGTATATGTGTGTGTGTGTGTGTGCGTGTGTGTGCATGTGTGTGCGTGTGTGTCAAGAAGGCTTTCTCTGAGAAGCTACTTGACTGAAAATGCACTGAGCTAGATCTAAAGTTGGAGTAATAATATCTAACAAATATATAACTAATGTGTTTCTTAATGTTGAATTCGGCATAATCTACCTTATAACTGTGCAGTTGTAATTGTCGATTGTTAGTGACTTCCAGCTGGATGTAGGGGGTATTCTGCGACAGTGACTCATCCAACCCTGGCCTTGTGCTCAAGATACAGAACCTAAAATCCACAGTCACACTTAATTGGTCAAGCAAAGGTGGTTATCAGGTGTCCAGTTCTTGGCTTTACCCTGCAAAAATGAAGCGACCCCAGTCAGTGTATTATACACGAGATGAGCTAGTGAGTATTATGGAGCGTTATGAGGAGTTCAAAAAGATTATCATTGCCAAAAAGCAACAGTAGCCGTTTATAGAGCGAGGGAGGACCGCTGACAGAATAATGCTGGCCGTGTGAATGCGCAAGTTGTTATTACACTAACTATACCCTACTAGTCTTTTCATTTATCAACGCTCAACATTGCACAGATTGGAGATATTAACTCTTAACCGTTTCAAAAATAAATATATTGGAGCAACAACTGTCTTCTTTCTTCTTTGAAATATATCAATGTTGTATACCGTTGTGACCATCAGATGGCAGTGTTGACCTTTTTCATTTGTGGAAATATTTTTCTTGTTATAATAAAAATTGTTTTTTTCCAGTTGATACTTGAGGGTTCTGATTCCTCCAGCAAATATTGTAATATAAGAAGGGGCTGAGCCGCACGATGGATGACTGGGTAGCATGTTGGCCTCACAGTCAGGAGGTTCAGGGTTCGAATCTCCGTTGGGCATCTCTGTGTGGAGTTTGCATGTTCTCCCTGTGCACGCGCGAGTTTTCGCCGGGTATTCCGGTTTCCTCCCACATTCCAAAAACATGCATGTTAGGTTAATTGGCAACTCTAAATTGTCTAAAGTGTAGAGTGTGGATGTTTGTGCCCTGTGATTGACTGGCGACCATTCCAGGGTGTACCCCGCCTCCCGCCCAAAGTCAGCTGGGATAGGCTCCAGCTTACCCGCGACCGTAATGAGGATAAGCGGCATAGAAAATGGATGGAAGAAGGGGCTGAGTACTCACGCAAGGACTGCTGTGACATATAGAGCTGCTAACAATGAACTAATTATGAACATTTCATCTTGGATTTTATTCCTGGGGCTCAACCTTCAAAATGAGCAGATGTAGCGTATTCCCTCAGATGAAAATCTATTTTATTTTTTATTGGTTCTTTACAGGGTATTGCACCGCCAAGAAAACAAATGCCAGTCCATGCAAACTCAATAGAACAATACATTCCAAGCAAGAACAGGAGTAGGACAGAGAACAAAATCTATCGCTTATAGATGGATAATGCCATCAGGGAATGCTGACACCATCTCTGAATTAGTTAAACAGTGAAAGAGTTTTAAGACGAAAGCCTGGACATTACCTGGTGGGGACCAGGTTTTGAGTTTAGCCTTACCATAGTGATACGGCTGCTTCAAAAGAGAAGAAAAGGAAGAAAATAACCCAAAAAGCTACTAACTCTTGGCTTTCCTTAAATATTTGGATATTATGACCCAGGGGAACATAACATATTCAGTGAGGACACAGGAAGTGAGAAAATCAAGTCACCCAAGTTGATTTATGAATAAACCATTTTTAAAAAACACTTAAACTCCTCCTATGTCACAGTGACAAAAGAACGTAAATAAATCAATAAAGCTCTAAACAACAGCAAAATTGAATTTTGGTTAAAACAGACATTTAAAATTCTGTTTTAGGTCTAATTTTGAAACAAAAGTTTATTTTTGTACAAAATGGTACAAACTGTATGTGTGACTAACAGTAAAATAATACAGTATTTATATACTTTTGTCCCGCTGTAATATTACTAATAGCATACTAATTATAGTGTGTTGTTTAAAACCTAAATGTTCTGTTTGCACATTGCTAGCACATTTTCCATTCCTTGTGTTTGATTGGAGCAAAATGTGTGTTTCAGATGACTCAGCATATGTCGGGCATGAGTCTCTACAACACCAGCGGCGTGATGGCGTACAACAGTCCACCCACAGGAGGCGCCACGGCCCAGAGTTCAGCACATATGACAGCACATGTCTGGAAATAGTCCAAAATAAGACCGGTGGGTTTGACTGTGGTGAGCTTTTCTAATACAAGGAAGAGGAGGGAGAGGAGGAGACCAGAATGAGACAAAGTACAACTACCTCTTCCTCTCTCGAGTCCACTTCCTGCCTCGGCCAAGCTTCACTAATATCAACGCTTGCCTTCAGAACATTCCGTCAATGCAGCAACAGGGTCGGAGACGCACGTGGATCGATATTATTTGTCCTCAATCGCCATAGAGATTTTTTTTTTAATGAAGCGCGTTTATTTTTTCCTCCATCAATTTGAATGTATTTACAAAATTTTTTTCCAAGTGTAATTTTACATCTTCCCCAGTACCTCATTTAAATTGTATGATGTCCGGTGGGATACGTTGTAGTCATCTAGTTGCACTTTGCCTACAAGTGGATGTGTGCATGTGGCTGTATTCTGGTGTTTTCCTTCCAGCTCTTTAGTGTTTGCGTGCTGTTGCATGGCACGTTATATACTTCACATTCATAGTAATGAGTTACCCTGCACGTCGTAGGCATGCGTTGTAGTTTCAAACACTTCTTTCAGCTAATTTCATGCTAAAAATGTCTAATAAATTAGTTTAAACATAAATGAGGGTATACTAGCGTGAGTTAAATGTATCTTAAGTTAAATTACCACCAATCAGTCAACGTATCTCACTTTTAAGCCTTAGGAGGTCCTTTAAATATTCCTTATAATTTTACACTAATGATAAAAATGGCTGCTTCCCAAAAACTGCTGTAAAAATCTCATATATTTACATTTTTTGCCCACTTTAAACAAGTCAGTCTTCTAACCCTTAAAAGGCCGGTATGTTTTCATAACACTATGTTTTTCATTTTGCTAATGCATAATTGCATATTATTTTTATTACAATGATTTGCAGTAACATTGATTTTTTTTTTTCTACAATAAAAACTCATACTTGTGGTCCTCGGGCGAAAAAATGACAGCTTCTCCAAAACTACTGTATTATGCAATGAATTATATCATGATTCCCCCAATTTAAATTGATCAGTGCATATTAAACACAAATTATAATTTGTGTATTTATGCCCACGTGGTGGCCTAGTGGTTAGCATGTTGCCCACACTGTCAGGAGATCGGGAAGATCTGGGTGCGTGGGTTTTGTCCGGGTACTCCTGTTCCCTCCCACATTCCAAAAACATGCATGTTAGGTTAATTGGCTACTCTAAATTGTCTATTAGAGTGTGAATGTGAGTGTGAATGTTTGTTTGTCTATATGTGCCCTGAGATTGGCTGGCGACCAGTCCAGGGTGTACCCCGCCTCTCACCCAAAGTCAGCTGTAAATGAATATCTGCTTAAAGATTGGACCTACAATCACCCCTCACCACTTTATGGTTTCAATTTTCAATTTAAATTTAAATTTGCTTCACTTTATAATTTTTTTTTTAATACATTGATAAATCATGCTCTTTTGTGGTTGAATATGACCTATTATTTTTTTTAAAATATGCATATTAAAGCAAATTCTACACGTTTTGGCCTAATTTAAGCATTTTCACGGATAAGAATGGCTTATTGAACTAAAATACAAATATAAGGCATTCAGAAGATGCATTCAAAGAGGTGATGATAAGCAGTATTCTACACTGGTCACTAATTGTCAGTAATGTTATTGTAATGTTCAGTGAGACACACAAGCACCGGACTTGATTGCTAGAACAACGGCCTTTAGTGCAGGTTTCAATGATCTCACAACAGGCAAAACAATCCTCAGCATGAGCTACTATTGCAGCCATAACACACACCAAGCCAGTGGCTCCCAAACTTTTTTTGCAACGCCCCCCTTTTGGATAAAAAAAGATTTTTTTTCCTCCCGAAAAATAGGGTAATAATGAAACGTGTTTGCGGTAGCCCCATGCCCCCCCTGTCATAACGTCGGGGCCCTTCTAGGGGGCGTGCCCCCCAGTTTGAAAACCACTGCACTAAGCTAAAACTCAACTCTAAAACCCCCAATATCACTTAATGCAAGCGGAATACATTTAGAGCAACACACATAAGCACAATCCTTTTTAATCCTTTTTGTCTGTGGCTTATTTGTCTGGAAGTGGCTTATTTTTTGTTATATCTACGATATTGGTTAATACGAGCGTAAAAGTGACTCTAGGGGTGTTATTTTACGGCTAGAGGGCTATCATAATGTTAAAAACTATATTTAATCAGATTCTCTATTCTCCCACTGAATATTCTACTACTGTAGTCCTACTGTATATTCATTCAACACAGCCCAGAGGATCTCTCAAGGGTTTTTAACTCCATGTAGCGCTGCTGGACAAAAGAGACGTTCCTCCATACATAATGTCTTTCTAGTCAGACAGCAAGCTAAATACTTGAGTTCCAATGTCTTCTGCTCCATGTACAAAGCGCTTCCTCTAAAATGAATATCTTCAGTACACAAGAGACCTAAACTGAATTTATTTTATTTTTTGGCAGACCAAAGATAAAGCCTAGCTTTTGGAGGATTGTATAGTATTCCGATATGTATCTGTGTCATGCATTGTTCAGTCCTTTTATTAACATTTTTGCTCTCCTAGGATGAAAACTGGGGCATCACTGTGCACTTAAACACTCGACTTGCATGTAAAGACACACGCACTCGAAGTGACATTGTGCGGTAAAAGCCAGGAATGATGCTGAATGTCTGTAAATAAAAGGTTCCATTGAAAGTCCGACACTTCCAGTGAACTGCATGGAGAAGAAGGTTTTTCCAATGATGATGTGTGTCCTCCTGTGCTGTTGTTGTTGTGCATCAATGGCGTCTAAAAAAACAGAACATGATGATTTTTGATAACTTTTAAGCAATTTGCATCTTTGCAATGTCTGTTGTTTCCATCACAACTTTACTAGCACTTTTTGGGGTTTTGTTTTTTTTGGTGACCAAACCACTTTGTGAAGTGAAAAGCATTTGTAAGCAAACATAAATCATCTAAGTACCTGATGCTGTTTGGAATTTTTCCTGAGGAAGTGCATGAAGTCATGATTGTAAAACTCTTAATTCTGTATGTTTGACGTCCCTGATTATGAGGACGAAAAAATGTGTTCAAATTCATCCTTGCGTTATTTGTGATTTTTTTGTAAAATACAAGCAAATAGAGGAATGTATTTTTTGTCATACTTGTCTATCTACAGTATGTAACGTTACATACGATTGTATCTCATTGGGTCTCAGATGATAGTTATGTTTTGGGGGGTTTTCCCCCCACCTGCTTTGCCTGTCATTAATTACACAAGAATGTCTGTAAGATAAGATACATGTTTCTGTGCGAATAATGAAGAATAAATACGGTTTTGAATACGCTGTCTCTTATCAATCCTTATAAGAACTGACTAAACTACTTTGGAACCAAACTAAAGTTTGCTTGTGAACTTTGTGCAATGAAAAAACACAAGTCTGAACCTTCCGTCCAATTAACAACACAAAAGAAATCCCCTTAAATAATGGCACACGTCTTCCATAAGTAAGTAAAAGTAATTAGAAGAATTTGTCACATGAGTGAAATGATAATGTTGTTTTAGCTTGAAAAAAGTAAACAATCCCACACATGGGTTTTCAACGCTCGGGGAGCAACGTTTCAAAGTAATCAAGTTAAAAAGCAGAAAAGTTACCATACTCGCCTCTATTGGTCTGGCTGCTCTAGTTGTGCTCTTAATCGTTCCTAATTCTCGGCCTTCAAACACAGGTTAACTCGGCGCTACTTTTACCACTACCATAGCACCAGCGGGGCTTCTCAGAGGACGTGTCCGCCCACAGTGCACCTTCCTCAGCCACTGCAGGTGGCTCACCCAGCTAGCCAGGTCGGCACGTATATCAGAGTAATATTTTATTTTAATATACTGTATAATGTACTTAAATACAACCCATTCAGGATTTGCATGATTAAATTACATTTTAAAAGAATCAATAATTATAATGAACAAATCTTTCTTTTAATATATATAATTATGGCCTTTTATTAAATTCAGAATGTTGATCTCTAAAATGTTTTTGCATTAGAAAAAATACTTTGAAGAAGCCTTTTTAATTTGTATCTTTTTAATATCAGATATTTTTTATGATGCATATGTTTATACTTTTTAAAATGTGTAATAGAATAGACATATCAATGTAACACACTTTTCATTACGTTCTCTCTTGCATTCGCTTCCCTGATTGGCTGTGAGAAATCACATGCTTATATGTGTGAGCGAGTTACCAAATATGGTTCCTTCTCTAGGCCGGACGGTGGTCGACTGTGTGGTCGATGTTGGCCACACAGTCAGGAGATCTGGAAGATCAGGATTCGAATCTCCTTTGGGAATCTCTGTGTGGAGTTTGCATGCTCTCCCCGTGTGTGGGTTTTCTCCGGGTACTGCGCTTTTCTCCCACACTCCAAAAACATGCATGTTAGGTTAACTGATGACTCTAAATTGAATAATTGTGAGTGTGAACTGATTGACTGGCGACCAGTCCAGGGTGTACCTCGCCTACCGCCCAAAGCCAGCTGGGATAGGCTCCAGCATACCCGCAACCCTAATGAAGATAAGCGGCATAAAAAATGGATGGATGGTTCCTTGTCCACCTGTGTGAAGTTTATAAAAAAAGATTGTTACGATTTTTCAGTCATCAAATTTAAAGATACACACAAAACAGGATTTGTGATTCAAATAAACTTTAATGACTTTGCTTTCAGAGGTCAAAGGACATGCAAATACAGGCTTCTGAATCCGAAATGTTTTTTTTTTGTGTACACCTCAGTTGAAGTTGTGTTTTCTTAAAAAACTTACGTGCACCTTAAGTCATCAATTTTGCAGCGTACAAACCACAAAAATACCAGTTTTACATTATCAAATACCGCACATAGAAAACATTTACAAAGCACGGGTAGAAAATTACAGCTACTCCCTTTATTCTCTCGCTCTGCTTTTGCCATAAAATGCATCCTTCCATGTGACGCCGTCCTGTCCTTTTTTTTTTGCAAACACCTCAGGGGAAAGGTTATTATAAGGCCAGTTTAGAGAAACCACCAACACCAGCAATGTGGATCAATGTTGTGTGTGTGCTTGTGTTTCTTTAATCAACTTGTTTTGTCCTGTTGCATTCAGGGACACTTGTGCTTTGCTGGCTTGGGAAATTGACCTAGAAAGTGTGTGAGGGGGGGGGACGCTTAAAGGGGGCCTTAAAATGGCTACCTAGGAAACCTGTGCAGTGAGTTTGAACATTTAGCACGATGGATGAAGACAAACTAAGCACTTAAAGTGACACAAACAAACAAACATGTCCGTTCCTGTTCACGTGAAAGCTGCTATGAAGGCAATAAAGGAGCCAAGAATAAAGAAAGTAGTAAAAATAGCAGATATTGCTCCTGCCTTAGGGCACTCTAAATGGGATTGGAAGTCTTTAACCCGGCGTATAGCCATGGACCACCTGTGAGCAGGTTAGAGGTTACAGTCAATAGTTATTGCGTGTAAAAATAAAGGCCAAAGCTCGTGCTACTTTAAGATTAGGGTTCCATCATTCTGGGGAAACTTTTCATGGGAATTTTATTTCATTTGTAAAACTCGTTCTGCAGGAATTTACATTAAAGCGAACAGAGGGGTTAGTCCAAAAAAGAATCTATAATCAAAAATCTACAAAATATTATTTTATCTTGCCCTGTGATTGACTGGCGACCAGTCCAGGGTGTACCCCGCCTCTCGCTCAAAGTCAGCTGGGATAGGCTCCAGCATACCCGCGACCCTAATGAGGATAAGCGGCATAGAAAATGAATGAATGAATTATTTTATCTTTTTTTTTTTTACTACAAGTATTACTGCTTTATTAGTAATTGTATAGTGGTAGTAACAGTGATAGGACCAGTAATAAGTTAATTTTATTACACAATTTGTTTGATTATTACTATATTTTATTTTATTGCTGCTATTGTTATTCTTTTACTACAGTATTAATAATATTAAAAGTGGTAGTAGTATTCCCAAGAAAAGTTACATTTTAAAAGTTGCTTTAATTGAAAAAATTGTAACTTACTTTTAACTTTCAAATTTTATTTTACTACAATTATTAATATTGTATTATTAGTAATAGTAATAGTAGGATTAACAAGTCAAACACTTCAAAAACATTTCACTGCAGTGTGCATGCCTGTTTATTAAAAATATTTAATTTTAATTTTTTATTTTTTACAAATTATCCCCAAAATTTCCTGTTGTTTCCAAATACAATTTAAAACGTTAGTTTAAAATGTTATGCTATAAATCCTTGGCTAAACTTCCCATGGAAAGTTTCCAGAAACCCCATTTAAGCTACAGATTTGTTTTTAATGAGGATTCTTTGCATCTCCTCAAAATCTCTGTTGCTAGGCAACGTACGACTCTACATTATCAGCAATTAAAAACAAGAACAATCAGCATAATAATGCGGTAAAGAATATCATGTACAAAAGTCACATCTTATCAGTTTGATAGATGGCGCAGAAAAAAGGGGAGCAAGCCTTTTATGGCAATAACAAAAAATAAATGCAACTCCAATTAATTTTGCCAGAGTTAATTAAAGCTCATTTCACCCACTGAGCTGTTTTCTTTGAGGAAATACAAAATTAATACAGCAGAGTACATGTAGTAGTAAAAAAAAACCGTATTGTAAAAGTAAAAGACAGGAAATCAACACTGGTTAAGAAATACATTCATAAAACTATACATTTACACACATATATACTGTATATACTGTAGATACTGTATGGAGAAATCCAGTAACAATATTTCAAGCAAAATACATTTGTCAAACTTTGTGTGCTACAATAAAGTGAAGCATTGATGTCTCTATTACAATAATAATAATAATAATAATAAGGCCATTGGAAACTGAACAAGCCCTCATCTTCTTACACACAACCTCCTCTCAATAAGTCCTCTCTGGTTACAAAAATAAAATACATTTTCCACAGGTTCATTGAAGATACAGTACGCTTTTTGCACGCAAAATGGTGGCTGTGGACATTCAAACCTCAACAAATCTTCATCTCAGGGGCTGAAAGCTTTACGTCAGGGGTGTCCAAATTGCGTCCCGCGAGGAGATTTTTGGCCCACATCTGTTTTTTTGTGGCAATTGGAATATTCTACCACTAAAATTGACAGGATACGGTCCAATTTCGATTTTGTGTGCCCCCGTTTTTGTACGGTATTGTTCCACAAAATTGATTGCCCAAACAAATCACCCTTTGTGTTGCTCACTCACTGTCCGTGCATTTTTTATTGAGCGCGACTGCTAAACAACCCGCCACGGGGCCAAAGAAAGTTGCAAGTGCCAGCAATTTGATAAAGACGGTAAGAACCACCAGTGATTTTGAGCTTTCCAGGATGTATGGGAAGGCCACATTAACAATAAGTTACATATTTTCGCTATTTACGTTTTTGCACCGTTTTCTGCATGTAAAACTATAATTATTTTGTGTAAAATTTATTTTTGTGTCTGGAATGGATTAAAAGGATTTACATAAGGAAAAAATTGCCTCAGTTTTTGCACGTTTTGGATATTTTGGAAACAAACGAATGACAAAAACCGAAGTTCCAAGGCAGACCTAGGACACACTGGAGGGACTATGTCCCTCAGCTGGCCTGGGAATGCCACAGTGTCCTCCACTTGGTGGAATTGGAAGTCAGGACGGAGCAGCAATCTGATCCATGATAAGCAGAATAAAATATATGGATGAATAGATATTGACCTACAATGGTAGCATCTTTAATGTACAAAATATATCAAAGTGTTCCACAGCATCCTTATGTTTTTTCTGGTGGAAAAACTTTGGACACCCCTGCTTCCAGAACCCCCCCCAAACCTCCCTGCATGTCTACAATAGACCAGTTTCATTGCTTTCACATTCAAAAAGTCAACACAGCCAGTTGCTTGGGAAGCTTAAACAACACTCAGCTCAAGGGAGAAAACTTGCAACACATGACAATGAATTGATATAAATGTTTTATCAAGTCTCCATATCCACAAAATCTGCATCCTCTACTTATCTTGACTTCGTTTAAAATATCTACACATTTGAATTCTTCACTCTTACAGTCCTCACGCTCATTAGTCTGCACACACTCACAGCTCACGCTGAAGAAAGGCTATATTTCACTTTGCTTTTGGTTGCAGGATTCACAAGGATGCTTATAAATAGGTTGAGTTGTTTCCTTCTTGACTTTTCGGTAGTTTTAAGGGATCACTACACAAGCAAAGACTGCCGTACAAGCTTCAAAACACTGCAAACAACAGTAAATATTCAGTTTTTTGCAAAGGAGTAAACATTCAGCAGTGAACATGGATTTTGGGGGGCATAAATTGGGATTTTTCCCGTGTTAAAGATTTTTTTTTTTTAGGAATCACAAAAAGATAGTGCTGCGAATACAAGATTTGTACTTATTTTACATTATCATGCCAGCTGTCCACAAAAAGACACAAATTATTAATATAATTCATATATATATATGAATTATATACATGTAAATGTATATACAGCGGTGTGAAAAAGCGCTTTTCCCTTCCCTGATTTATTGTTTTTGCAGGTTTTTCACACCTCAACTGAACAAAAAAACGCGTTTTTTAAATGAAACTTTTCATTACTCCAAACCTATTAGTCCAAATCTACACAAAATGTAGATTTTTTTAAATGTCCAGTACCGTTGTGTTGTGTCATTGACTAATATTTAAATTAGTTTGATAATGTGAAACATTTAAGTGTGACAAACATACAAAAGTATAACAAATCTGGAAGGGGGCAGACAGTTTTTCACACCACTGTATAAAAAAATATGATAGGTCAAGAAAATTGAAATCAGTGCGATTTATGTTGGCTGTGAGGACAAAAAGCCTCCAAGAGGAATGAAGTAGAAATGCTAAGTTGTCTTTAGTGCTCATAAACAGAATGTACCTTTGTGAAAACATGCATTGTTGTCACTTTGACCGTTCAGTCACTCGATAGATAACAGTAAACGTCAATAGCTTGTTTTTCTCCTCCAAAACAACCACATTTAACTTCCCGCTACACCATTTGGTGTGTGGTGGAATTCATTTTTGAGAAAGTGCTACAAGTTAAACTGCCCTGTTGTTGTTCAAGATCAATTAAAAAAGCTAAAAATAAAAAAAATCATAAATAAACAAACGTGCAAATACAATTCCATGCTGGCATTCACTTAACAGAATCACATAGTGGAACGTTACATGAGAAACAGCATAAAAGTGTGTAAGAGAACAATATTTTACAATAAAACAGGGCTGTATGGAAAATAAACGTACATTGGTCTACACCAGAATCAAACATTTGTACTTTTAGCATCAGTCAAGAAAGGGTTAAAGGTTGTTGGCATCAAGTGTGGGTGTGAGGCATCCTTATATGCTCCAATACTGCACTTGGTGCACAGAAAAAAGATACGAGTGATACTTCCTCCTGCCTGGGGAGCACATGCACCCTTTTTAAACGTCGCGTATTATACCATTTCTCAACTGTTTTAAAAAAGCTTCAAAATACTGTAGAATTTGGCCTAAAATATTCCCCTGATGCTGGAATTGACCATTTTGTGCGTGTGAAGCCTTAACGCTAATGAGCTGTTTGTCCTCACCTCTATGAAAGGGATATTTATTCACGTTTTACATTTGCGTGACATTAAAGAGTAGGGCAGGAAACACAAACGTTAGCAACAGTAACATAGTGCCAGGTTAAAAAGAGAAAAATAAAATGATCAAATTAATTAGGATGACTGATGTATAGTTGGCAGGGCCCTTGGATTTATTTTCATATGCATAGCGAAGCCTGCTTTTTTTTTTCTTTTACAGAGAAATGAGACGAGCTCATGTCCCCAAAGGAAGGAGTTTTTGGCATCATGAAAACCCAGTAAACAGAGCTGTAGCCTATTAATATGTGTAGCAAAGCCTGATATTATTTTTTTCAAAGCTGCCCTCCATAAAGTGGTGGGCAATTATACGAGGCAGACTCATATAAGGAAGGAATTTTTTTTTTACAACGTCATTAATACCAGACTAGCAGAGCTCTAGGCTTTATTTGAAGACGTTTAGTGATGCCTGTTTTTTTTTCCTTATTTATTTACAAAGTGGTTAGCGTTTATATGGGGCGGGGTGTTTTGGGGTTTTTTTTTTGCTTCATGACATGATAAAAAAAAACCCTGTTGGCAGAGCTCTATGCTTTATTTTAATATGTGTAGCAAAGCCTGCACTTTAATTTTATTCGATTTGGGGTTTTTTTTACAAAGCAGCAAGAGCTGTAGGTTTTATGTGAAGACATGTAGCAAAGCTCGCTTTTTATGTCCGAAATGATATAATAAAAACCCAAAACGCAAAAGCACCAAAAGTGAGGGAGACGGTATTTTGCTCACGTTTGGTGATGACAAGCGGGCAGGGGACACACATTACCGTTAGAACATCATTAGAAGTCAATTTGGCATAATAGGGGACCTTTATTATGAAACTGTGCACATTTCCCAGAATACCTTTGTACTCAAGGCAAGACTTTGTGTTTGCTATTCTATCTAACGCCCTTCAGTAGAAATAAAGTGGCACTATATTATAGACACTGTTTACATTGGTCAAAGGCTAAACGAATTGTCTAGAAAAGGTTGCAAGCAAACATGCAGAATGCAGCCAACACAGACATGAACCACGCAGCTATATACTGTACGTATGTTTATACTGTATGCATATCTAGATATAAAGTCAGCCCTTCCCTGTACAACAACAGCAGTGTTGCTACCTCACATACGCTCCGTTATGCCAACGTCTGGTCCTCCCCTCGCAGCTCATTTATGCTTTCAATGGCTCTGCTACATATCCATACGCTGTGATGTTCTGCTAGATCATCTATACGACTATAAGAAGAAGAACATTTGCTTTGGTTTTAAAAAATAAAGTTTCTTAGTTTGGCATAGAGAGTTTGGGAAGTATGGAATTGTGGAACCTTGGAATGCAAGTTATGGCACTGTGAAGCATAGTCGGGAATGAAAAAATGCTACCTTTTCTGATCAAATACCGTAGCGTTCAAAAAAATAGCAGCACCAGATGAATCACCGTTATTAGTATTTTTATTGCTACATGGACAATAAGTTACCAGTAGGTGCAGTAGATTCTCAGAAAACAAACAAGACCCAGCATTCATGATATGCACGCTCTTAAGGCTGTGCAATTGGGCAATTAGCTGAAAAAATAGCAGTGTCTGCCGTTGACCTTACAAACTCAAAACTATTTTGCACAAACTTTTTTGTTTCTAGGACTTGGCAATCTTGTGAATCACTAAACTAATATTTAGTTGTATGAGCACATTTTTTGTAACTGCTTCACATCTGTGTGGCATGGAGTCAACCAACTTGTGGCACCTTTCAGCTGTTATTCCACTCCAATATTCTTTAACAACATTCCACAATTTATTAACCCAAATGAACTGGACGCAAAAAGAACAACTTTACTCTCATCAGTCCACAAAATGTTTCTCCATTTCTCTTTAGGCCAGTTTCTTTGGCAAGTTGTAACCTCTTCTGCACATACCTTTTTTCCTTAGGACTTTCCGGGCGATTCTTGCAAATAGATTAGCTTCACACAGACGTCTTCTAACTGCCACAGTACTTACAGGTAACTCCAGATTGTCTTTGATCATCCTGGAGCTGATCATTTGCTGAGCCATTCTGGTTATTCTTCCATCCATTTTGATAGTTGTCTTTCGTTTTCTGCCACATGTCTCTGGTTTTGCTCTCCAATTTAGGGCATTGGGGATCATTTTAGCTGAAGAGACAAAATTGTTTTGCACCTCTTCCTAAGTTTTTCCCTCGCCAATAAACTTTTGAATCAAAGTATACTGTTCTTCTGAACAATGTCTTGAACGACCAATTTTCCTCAGGCTTTCAAAGAGAAATGCATTTTCAACAAGTGCTGGTTTCATCCTTAAATAGGACTAGGTGTTTTGTCACAAAAATAATTGAAATTTGATAACTGAATTGCCACACTGCTATTTTTTAACACAGCCCTTTCAACTAATTGCCTAATTGCACAGCCTTACGAGAGTGCATATATATACGCGCATACGCTCTTATAAATGCTGGGTCTTGTTTGTCTTGTACTGCACCTACTGATAACTGGTTTGCCATGTGACAATACAAATATACTAATAACAGTACTTCATCTGGTTAGTCACATTGGACAGCTATTATTTTTGAACACTACTGTATGATGACTTCTTGGAACTAATGATCGCTAGGTGACAATGTGCGCAATGTACCTCGAGCTCTTGGAGAGACAGTCTTAAGTGGTATGTACAGTACAAGCGCTTGCATGACTCAGCTTAGGTGCACGACGGGCTGGTGGCGCTCTCCAGGGACGACTGCGAGAGGCGCCGGGTGAGGGGTCCAATGCTGGGGTCTGCCAGAGAGGAGGTAGGGAACAGCTTGTACCAGCCGCTGACTGTAGCCGAGAGGTCCAAATCCTCCAGAAGAATCTGGGCCATTCCCATGAAGCACTTGTGGTCCATACGCCCATAATCACCCCACACGATTACCTACAGACCAGGGAAAAATGTTAATTAGTCATTTTGCTAAAAAAAAAAATGAAAATGAAAAAATGAACAGAAAAAAATTTAAAGACACTGTAGAATCTTCTGTTTGCAAATGAGACAATCTGTTCCACACAAATCCACAAATTTCCTCTTGAATATTTCAGTTTTGTTTTACAGTTTTAGAATTGTTTACATACCCTTCCTTTATGCATTTATGCATGCCGTATGACTTTTGTAAACAAAGAACCCAAACAAACTTCATTCTCAAAATTACATAAAACTAAAAAAATAAGACTTACTTCTAATATATTTTTCTTGCATTATAAATAAACGTCAAATTGCTCAGCACATATGGTATTTCAGTTTTTTTACAAAAAATGTTTTATATTTATCATAAAATGAGCTATTTAAAACCAAACTTTGAATTTAATGCCTGTGAAAGTACTGAAAAGTGAATAATGTATTTTTAATTTTCTTAAAATTATTGTTCCTAACATAACTTTATTTATGCAATAATGTCAACTTTTTGAAAGTTCTCTGAAAAATCAGAATTGAATGTTGTGACATTACAAGTTTTTGTGAAATTGCATGTATTTTTTTGTTGTTTTTAACTTTGCTTCGAAGTTAATCATTAAGTGAAAGTTTATTTAATAATTGTCTATTTTTTTAAAGCAATGCATGGCAAAAAGGAGAGAAGGTGTGGAATCCAGACTACCTGGAGGACTTTGCCCTGAGGACTCTCATCAAACAACAGAGGCTGCTGGTAGCTGGGGTCAAGATTCTTCTTCACGACTTTGGTTTTCTTCTTAGCCAAGCACACTCCATTCTCCAGGACATACACCTTCACATAGGTTGCTGCACATCACAGAAGAAGATTAAAATGAATACAATCATAAAAAAGACAATCATAAAAAATGGTGTTGGTTAGTATATACCAGGTATATTCCTGGAGCCTGGTTTGGGGATCAAGCCTCTGGCCTGGTTGACTTCCACCTCCAGCTGACCTCCTCTGTCCACCATGCCCACATGGACGTCCCCTGCAGAAGGATTTTTTTTAGTATTTTTTCCAAGAAAATCCTCAGATGGAGTTGGACAAACCCAAACAAGCTTGGGTGTATGTTCGGTTTGCTTGCATGTTGCCCCTTCTACCACTAAGGGGAGACACAGAGTTATGAGTCTAACCGTATTAAGCTGACTTAAATATTTTGTATGAAACAGTCATATTTCATGCATAATAACTTTATATAAAGTGTCTTGAGGTGTCAACGAGGTGGTCCATCTGACATCTTTACAAGTCCCTGTATCTTTTTGGTGCTGAAAGGTACAACCTTGCTCTGTTTGGGTATATTTGTAAAATAAATAAATAAATAAAAAATAAAAATCTGAGGAAAAAATAGGGTTATAGTTGTTTTTTTTTAATAATGGTTATATTTATAAATATGTTACATATAGAACGTATGGAAAAATCAGCACTTTCACTTAACATTGGAGAGAGAATGTTCTTTACATATCCTTTCATGCTTTTATGCATACATTAGGAGTTTTTTCTTGGACAATTACTACCTTATTCTTACAAAACTACAGTTTTATGCTTTTATAAAAATCGGACATCATTTTAGTCAAATTACAGCGTTTTCTTTTTAGTATAATTTAGATGTTCTTCTTGTAATACCATTTTATTCTTGCTAAATTTTGGGTTTAATGTTTATAGTGGGGCCGCACGGTGGCTGAGTGGTTAGCACATTGGCCACACAGTCAGGAGATCTGGAAGACCTGGGTTCAAATCTCTGTGTGGAGTTTGCATGTTCTCCCCGTGCGTGTGTGGGTTTTCTCCGGGTACTCCGGTTTCCTCCCACATTCCAAAAACATGCTTGTTAGGTTAATTGGCGATTCCAAAATTGTCCATAGGTATGAATGTGAGTGTGAATGCTTGTTTGTCTATATGTGCCCTGCGATTGACTGGCGACCAGTCCAGGGTGTACCCCACCTCTCGCCAGCTGGGATAGGCTCCAGCATCCCCGTGACCCTAATGAGGATAAGCGGTACAGAAAATGAATGAATGAATGAATGTTTATAGTGTAATGGCAATTTATATTTTACCAGGGCTAATTCTAGTCATGCCCCAACATCTGCATGCATTTCTGCAAACAATTACATATACAGTTAGTTTTGTATATGTAGTTTGTATGTGCTATTTTTGTGTGCGTGTGAGATCCTATATCATATTGCCCCCATGTAAGACTACCCAGAATATAAGATGACCCCCCTTTGGTGTTCTGTGGAACAAGCGCAAGTTGCAAGCGAAATAAAAAATGTGCAGTAGGAACAACTAGAGCAGAATTAAAAGTACTCAGTCCACTTTGCTGGTGGCTTACCCATGGGAGGTGTAGCTAATGTTTGCCGCCCGACGATCTGAGCGGGGCCTAATCCATCCAGGAAGTCGCTGAACTGGCTCTCGGGCCCAAGGCGTGTGGTAGGGAAGACAAACCTGCGAAAGGCCACAATATCAGCATCGGGCCGTGTAATGTGGAGCATTCGCACGAGGCGGACGCTCACGTTCCGTCGGAGCTGTTGGAATTGGTGCTGCCGTCGGTGGAGTCCTTGCTGCCTTGTCGTGTCACTCGGTTCCTCATCTCCACGGCAATGCCGGTCTCCGTGCTTCGTCGGATGGTGCTGCGGAGCTTCTTGGTGCCACCATCTGAAAAGGAAGACTTTCTTTCATCGTCCTATAATGCGGTCGGAAGTGAAATACTGTATAAAGAAGTAGGATTAAAAATACTTTCAACTAATTTGCTTAGAAACTACATTATCGACCATAGCTACTGGCAGCTTAAATGCAAAACAAAGATTTGCGACATTATTGTAATGGTGGGTATAGTACATCACAACATATCATAGCAAGGCTGTCCTTACACGTGCCTATCACACCACATTCGCACATCACAGTACGATCCTGACCCAACAGTTCCAAAGAAACAGGTCAAGAGACTCTCCAAGTCTGCTTTTCTTCCCGTCACTCACACACACCATTAATCTACAGCAGTGATTGTCATTTATTTTCTGTCATGTCTGCCATTGAGGGACAAAAATATTTTCTGTCCCCCAATTCAAATACTATTGAGAACCTGTCATAATGTATTTATCTGTACAAATCAACGGAATGAATTGCTGGCACCAGCATAGTTCAAACGTGAATAGGGCAAGCACACGGTGGATGCAGAGGGTTGTAAAAACTGCCCACCCTGGAACATCAGTCCACATCCCCCTGTTTCAGGAGAATAACGGCCGTCACAGGATACCCCAATCTCTGTTCGACCTGTTGCCCTCAGGGAGATGCTACAGGTCAAGTCCCGCAGTAATCCCTATCAACTTTTGCTTCACTCTGGCACGGATTATATTTATTAAATTATATTAATTAATACCAGTCCAGGGTGCACCCCACCTCCTGCCTGAAGTCAGCTGGGATAGGCTCCAGCATACCCGCAACCCTAATGCGGATAAGTGGCATAGAAAATGGATGGATGGATACTAATTAATAAATCATGCTATTTAATGTTTGAATGCATCCTAATATTAGTCCAAAGATATGCATATACGAGCAAATGGTATGTATTTTTGTTGCCTTAACTTAATTTTAAGTATTTTCAAGCAAAAAATGGCTAAAACAACTAAAATACAAACATAAGGCATTCAGAAGACACATTCAAAGACGTTGATGATATGTACTATTCTACACTGGTCTCTCGATGTCAGTAATGTTGGGTGTGACACACAAGCACCAGATCACCTGAACAATATGTGTTTATTGTAGATTTGAATTGTCTCAAAACAAACACAATAATCCCCAACATATGCAAAGCTAAAACTCAACTCTGAACCCCGGACGTCACTTTTGGTCAGTCCCCCACTCAGCAACCCTGGCATCGGAACACATTTAAAGCAACACACATAAGCGCAATTTTTATTATGTCTACTACATTGGGTTATAGGAGTGTAAGTGTGAATGTAGGGGTGTTATTTTATGTTTAGAGTGCTTTAATAATGTTAAAAACCCAATTTAGACAGTTGTAAACAGGTTTTATATGCTTTAACTAGAAAAATACTCTGTTATTAAATGACAAATCCTACTTAGCGGAAATTCACGTACAGCAATAAACGAGGAATTACTGTAAACAAAAAAAAACTGTCATCAAAAGTTGTGAAGGATACTACAATAACCAATTGGTAACACAACACTCCAGTGAAACAGTACCAAATAGGCGGAGCTAAACATGCGGTTTCCACACACAGCCACATTGCACAAAAATGCCTGATTTACCAGGATCCAGTAAATGCCACAACACGTCTTCAGCATGCTTGGCAATGGCGACTGCAAGAGCTAATCCCGGCTTTACTAAAGCAAGTGTGATGACACACCATATCTCTGATCAAAGGACAGGATTCCTACAGATTCGGTTTATGTATGCCCACACACACAAAAATGCAAATTGCTCAGCTTCTTTCGGAGCGCACATGTGCACGTGAGCAGTGCTATAAATCCTGAACTGCACGTTAAACACCGGATAACAAAGCTTTCCTTTTGTGGTGCGCGGCTCATTACCAGCGCAGTAGTGTTGACAATAGGAAGTGCCTTGTCCTCCTTGTCTATATAGGTGCCCACATAGCTGCACGGTGCAGTGGAGTCCAGATTTTAAACAAGAGAATGTACAAAATGAAACAGGCACGCCACTTCATTAGCCCTCCAAGCTCATTAAGCATCCTCCCTATCGCCACGACAACCCCACACACAGCGGAGGATGGCCAAACAACGAAAAGTGAGGATTATTTGAGGGGATGAGCGCGTGATCCCAAACTTCACCTGCTATGCTGCTATAACAACCCTCCAGGACCACCTAGAGTCAGCTGGCGCCATGGCGACAAGCTCATCCCTCAATTAAACCACACACACACAACGATGGTTGGTGTTCTAAGCATTCTTTGACGCATCAAGTAGGATTCAACTTTGCATTCGTGTTTTCATTTGCCAAACCGACCCCCCCCTCTCTCATGACAACACCCCCTAGTAAGGAGCAGGCATCCTTCCTTCCTTTATAATCCCCTCCTACACCGCGTTCCCCCCCTTTTTCCATTACCATGGCAACACGGTCTGCATTGCACCAAGCGCCCCGGCCGGCATGCTCCCTTCATTAGCTTTTCCCCTCTCGTCCCCCTCATTTTCAACGCTTATTATTTTTATCTTTACCTCCTTGTCTCCTCGTCCTGTAAAGACTCTGCGTTCAAACTTTACCCACCGCAGGCCGCATGCAGAAAAACTGAAGCATGCGGGGGCCGCTTGATACATTTTGTGCATTAAAGATGCTGAAACCAACCCAATGTAGGTCAGTATATGCGAAGCTACCTTAGCCGTGTGTTGTACATGGCATAGCAAATTAGTGTAATACCTAATATACTGTATCTCATGAATAATAAATGGATTGGTTTTTAATTGGACACCCGTGCTGTAAACCTTTAATTTTATGGTGATTGCTTATTTGGTTCAGGCCTCCTTAGCAAAGTTATGCTGAGAAACACGTTTTAAAATATTTGTTTAAACACATAAAAAGTTAAATAATAATTACAAAAGTGAAAAATACAGTGATGCAGTCATCCCTCGTTGATCACGGTTAACTCGGTCCAGACCCGACTTTCCACAAAGTAGGATTCAATGTTAATAAATGAAATATTTTCGTACTTACAGCATAGAAAACCGGTTAATGACTTTCTAAATATTTAATCTTTACCATTATTAGAGCCCTGTAGACATAACATATCACCCCTATAGTCATCTTTGCTCTCCTATTATTTTTGTTTACACCACTTTGCTTAACTGTAATGCACAGGCTACGGGATCACGGCAAGGATTGGTCATGGCTTTAACCATTAGCAAGCTAACAAGCTATTTAGTTAAACTGCAATTTCATTCATTCTTTCATTTTCTATGCCGCTTATCGTCATTAGGGTCGCCGCATTAGGGAGCCTATCCCAGCTGACTTTGGGCGAGAGGCGGGGTACACCCTGGACTGGTCACCAGTCAATCGCAGGGCACATACAGACAAACAAACATTCACACTCACATTCACACTCCAATGGACAATTTAGAGTTGCCAATTACAGTAACCTAACATGCATGTTTTTGGAATGTGGGAGGAAACCGGAGTTTGCACGCACAGGGAGAACATGCAAATTCCACACGGAGATGCCCAACGGAGATTTGAACCCTGAACCTCCTGACTGTCAGGCCAATATGCTACCCACTCGACCACCGTACGGCTAAACGACAATGTATTTACTGTATTTTGCATTTAAGAAAGGGTTTAAAATGGAGTGGGGGAAAAGGGCAAAGAAGCCAAAAACTTACCACTTCCACACAGAATGTGAGGATAACTTTTTTTTATGTCATGTCTCGATACTGGAACATTACTGGCGCCTAGTGGCCAGAATACTACATACAACTTTGTCTTTCAATATTGTTTGACAAACAATATGCCATAATCAATCATGAAACAGCGACAATTTATTAATTAATCAATTTAGGAAAAAACATGATAGAGCGAGGAAACAAGAAACAAACCGTGAAATTGCGGGGGACAACTGTATAGAAAAAAAGACAAGAACAAATAAAACTCAGGACATAGACTAAGCAATAAATGATCAAAAATTAATAAATGAATGTATGTTTTTAAAAGCTTAAAGGTGCCTAGAGGGGGCTAAACTACAAATGACCTGCAAGCGTTATATTTTGCCCCCTTCCTGCTTTGAGTACGTAAACCACGCTTTCTGAAACACGCATATGTGCATTAGTTATGTTCGTTACCAGCTACTGATAGCAGTTTGACAAAGTTTAGCTATTAACATTTGCTATTATTGACTAAAAATTGTTGGTCGAGTTTTCTTTTTTTAATATGTATTCTTTATTTCAAGAAAGTACGATGTTTCTTCTAGTAATCGTACGACTTTATTCCCGTTGTATTTCAACGTTATTCCTCTAATATTATAACATTTCCCCCAACCTAACTTTCCAAAAACTATACCTTTATTTTTTTTTATTTGTTTCTCATAATATTACGACTTTTTAAAAAAGGATATCTTTTTCTTTAATATTTTAGTGACTTTATGTTACTAAAATGATGTTATTTTTCCTCATAATATAACCTTATTGTATTTTTTGGGCTGAAAAAAATACAATCCTACGTCGGTGACATACAGCAGCTTTAACATGTACTGTAATGGTATGTCCCATCTCATCCCCACCGAACAAATAAGCACATTTGACGCCAACACGCATGCGACACGCACATACACGTACAGTGCAGGGAATTAAATGCGTTTTCTTTATTTTCATGACTATTTACAATGTAGATTCTCACTGAAGGCATCAAAACTATGTGTGGAATTATGTACTTAACAAAAACTTGAAATACGTCTTTTTTTTTTTTCTGCTTTTTTGATTGCTTCATGAGGTAGTCACCTGAAATGGTTTTCACTTCACAGGTGTGCCTTGTCAGGGTTACTTAGTGTAACTGCTTGCCTTATTAACGGGGTTGAGACCATCAGTTGTGTTGTGCAGGAGTCAGGTTGATACTCATCCAACAGCCCTATTGGACAACTGTTAGCATTCATACCATGGCGAGAACCAAGAGAAAGAAGTGGCCATCATTGCTTTAAGAAACGAAGGTCAGTCAGTTGCAAAAACTGAATGAGAAGGTGTGTCCAAACTTTTGGCCTGTACTGAATACCAACACACCACACACACATGCACAACTCATCAACCATTTTTTTGTACTTTTCCCTGCAGTTTGACTCACTTTTATTCCGCTCATGTAAACACACACAGTAATTAGTGCTAGTCAGACATGAAATCTGTGCGGGCCTAAAGTGCTAAAAATATTACATAAGCTAGAGGGGAGGCTGTTTAATTGTCTCCTGATGGCTCCACTATGATATGAGGAGTAACTCATCCCAGGAGACTGGCAAGATAGCAGAAAGCATGCAGTGCAATTAAAGGCAAAGTGTGTGCACATAAAAGGTATGAAGAGCAATCCACATATTAGATAACAAGTCACATGGAAGCAATTGAGTCGCTTCAATTGTGACAGCGAAGCGCTGCGCATCATATTTTGTGTGTGCGGAATCAGTGGATCATTAAAGCTGCTCTGACATTTGGAGAGCACACTGATGAAACCTTTTCTCATTATGTGCCGTAATATAGAATGCTGTTTTTAGCCTCCCCGGTTGCACCGACATGCCTATTGGACGCACCGGTGACGGCAGCGAGCCGCCATGCATAGCAACAGTAACCAAGCAAGGGTGTCGGCCGATGAAAGATTCTGTTGTGGCGCCGTCTTCACTGCTGGGGCGCCCTTGCTAAATTTGGAACCCCAAAAAGAAGGCAGCTTCAAGGTAGTGAGTAAAAATAGGGATTATTTATAGATGAATGTGTGACGGTTACGTAAGGAGGATGATAATGAAGACTGAGCAGTTTCCTTGAGTGGGAAAAGACAACAAAGGAAAAACTGACAGAACACTTTTTTCAGTTTGACTTTCTGTGAAAATGAGGCTAATTCTGACGAGTGATTTTTTTAATAATGTAAAATACTTTGGGTAATGAATTACAAAAACACAAAATGGTTTGAATATATTTTCATATATCAAAATGTTCAGTTTATTTAGTTTAGTTTTCGGCCGCACGGTGGTTGAATGGGTAGCATGTTGGCCTCACAGTCAGGAAGCTCTGGGTTCGAATCTCTGTTGGGCATCTCTGTGTGGAGTTTGCATGTTTTCCCCGTGCGTGCGTAGGTTTTCTCCGAGTGCTCCGGTTTCCTCCCACATTCCAAAAACATGCACGTTATCTTAATTGGCGACTCTAAATTGTCCATAGGTGTGAATGGTTGTATGTCTTCGTTTGTCTATCTGTGCCCTGCGATTGGCTGGAGACCAGTCCAGGCCTCCCGCCTCCCGCCCAAAGTCAGCTGGGATAGGCTCCAGCATACCCCGTGGCCCTAATGAGGACAAGCGGTATAGAAAATGAATGAATGAATGAATCAGTTTATTTCCCATAATTGATTGATTTAGTTTTATAAAAGTTAAACTTAAAATGTTTATTACTTTCTTGTATTAAACACCCTTCTATAAAAATTCCCAAAATGGAATTTCAAATGTAAAATTTGGAAAAATAATAATTTGAATAATTCCTACAAAATATATAGTACTATGAAATAAAAATATTGATATAAAAATTTCAAATCTTTGTTTGTTTGTTTATTTATTCATGTATTAATTATCCTAAATTACTTGAATTTAGTCCCATATTAGTATATATAATATCTATTTAAAAACAACCAATTCTACTGAATAACCAACTTGACAAATGAACTGAAAAAAAAAAGATTTAATAATATGAAAAAATTTGTTTAATACTTACTTTTTAAATAGTAGATTCCCTTCTTTTAAAGTTCTTTTAAACAATTAAAAAGTAAACTTTCCATACATTCAAAAATGTTATATATATTATTTATAAAAAGTTTGTATTAAAGTATTAAAAGAAAAGAAAGAAAAAATTACATTTAGATATATTTACATTCTGTTGGACATGACAAATGATCTAAAATGAAAAATGTTAATACAAATGTAAATATTAATTAATTTAATAATTACATTTGTTTATAATTATTTCTATTTTGTAATTCCAAAAATAACATTTTAAAAACAAGCTTTAGATACATTCAAACATTTTATATATATCTTTTAGATCAAGATAAAAAATATATATTCCTGTATTCATTTATATAACATTCAGATAATAATATTTAAAATTTGAATTGAATGAAAATACAATAACATGTAGTTGTATTGTCAAACAATACAGTTCTGTTAATTCTATTGGTATTTCTAGTAGGTAAACTTCTTCAAAACCAACCACCTCCGCTGTACACTAAATCAATTCGACGGATTAATTCAAGAAAAAAACACTACATTTTCAAAAATGAGGAACAAAATATAGCAGAAAGTTGTCCACACAAAGATTCCTGCATGTCGCGTCAGTGAATTTATCACACTTGGAGAGTTTAACAACGTAAACAAAACAAAATAAAAGAACAGACCACTGACTGCAAGTAACTACATCTTCCCGACGCTTCTGCTGGTTGCCTAGCAACTTCATGCCGCTCTTCCCAGCATCTCTAGGCCAGTAAACATGTTCTTGTTGATGCCCAAGCCTGCAGTGTTTGTGCATCAACAGTGCAAACAAACCTCCTGTCATATGGTGAACATTAACATCTCAAGGGAGGACAATGGTGACCAGTGAGAAGTGATTAGCCTTTTGCATGCATGGGAAATGGTTTGTACTAATCAAGAACCTCCATGTACGGCAGGATGTCTGTCAATGAGTTAATATGCGGCATCGGCTTCTGCCTAATGTGAATTAATTACAACAGGGGGGAAAAGCAATCTAATTCACAAGTCATTTCCCAACTGTAGGCCTGATGGTTGATGACAAGAAACGGACCCGACTAATGTATTCATTATATTCACTCTCCCCATCTCATTGTCCATTTTCAGATAAATGGCACAAAAAGGTCAACGGGAAGATTATGATGATTATTTCATGATGATTATTTCAACATGTCGCAGACTTAAGAAAATTTGGACTTTCCGAAGCTCATGTGTCCTTTCCTGCGCTGCAGTATAAGCCTGCCTCTGTGTTTACATTGGCTGAGGGGGAAATGTGTATGTATGCGTGTGTGTGTGTGTGTGTGTGTGTGTGCATTGTTTGCCCAATGTACCAACCACTCCTACAGAAATGACACACACAAGTGTGTAATGTTGTGTGTAATACACACAAACCCACACCCATGTGCACACACACAACACCAACACACTTAACACACATGCACAACCCAAATGCATAACACACACACAGGGACCATCACTTGTGTTGGGCAGAAGTCAGGTTTATGCACAGCCGACAGCCCTATTGTAAAAATTCATATTATTGCAAGAACCAATCAGCTAAGTCGAGAGAAAGGAGTGGACATCATTACTTTAGGAAATGAAGCTCAGTCAGTGTCTCCAAGACTATGAGAAGGTGTGTCCAAACTCCAGAACTTCTCCAAACTTCAATCATTGACGGATGATTGAAGAATGTGAATAGCTTGTACATGGAGACGTACTGTGACGCAGCAGACTGGCGATATTTCAAAACCAAGCAAGGCTTGAGTCATCACAGTGAAGAGATTTTCCCTGAAAAGTACTAATCACCGTGAGTAATGCTGCCAGAAGGATGAGTCAGAAAGAGAGAAAAAGTAGTGCACTGTTAAACAGCCCCTTTGTAATTAGAGGTCAGGACAGTCTTATTGAATATTTGGCATATTCTTTGGGGAATTAAGTATATTATTGTTGGCTTTTTTACCCTATTTGGTGCACAATCCTGCTGCAGGGTTTTTCTAGAACTACATCAGAACTGGTTCGGGGTCAGTTATTATTACACCGCTGATTGTCAAACAAATGAATGGGTATGTGGACCACATTTTTAGAAAATTAAGGACTGGACTGGGGCACACGGTGGTCGAGTGGGTAGCACGTTGGGCTCACAGTCAGGAGGTTCAGGGTTCGAATCTCCGTGTGGAGTTTTCATATTCTCCCCGTGCGTGCGTGGGTTTTCTCCGGGTACTCAGGTTTCCTCCCACATTCCAAAAACATGCATGTTAGGTTAATTGGCGACTCTAAATTTTCCATCAGTATGAATGTGAGTGTGATTGTTTGTTTGTCTATATGTGCCCTGCGATTTGACTGGCGTTCAGGGAGTACCCCGCCTCTCGCTCAAAGCCAGCTGGGATAGGTTCCAGCATACCCGCGACTCTAATGAGGATAAGCAGCATCAAAAATGAAAGAATGAGGATAAGGACTGGATTGGATGGAGAGCACTGCTCTTTTTAAAAGAACCAGCAGCGCTCTGCTGTTTTTAAGGACGTCTCGCAAAAACGCTCATCAAAAACATGTCGACTTGTCATTGAGCCTCTATCATCACAGCCGCGCCCTGCTGTTTTTAAGGATCTACTCAAAGATCCCCTACGTATGTGATAGGGCAAAAAGCAAATCAAGGACCCTCTATGTGACAAGACCACTCTGATGTTTTTAAATCTACTGCAAAAAAAGTCAAAGATCATCTGTGTGGTAGGAGTGCTCTGATGTTTTAAAGCACCTACTGCAAAAACACTAGTCAAACACAACCTATGCACAACCTTGCAATCCTCTTAAACGCAAGACATACAGCTTTTCCTTGCATTGAATGCAAGGGAGAGCAGGCAAGGTTGCTGAGTGGGTGGCATGAGATGACACACTGCCAAATAAATGCACACACACGCACATAATGTGTATATGCATACATATATTCCCAGACAGCAATCCTTCTATTATTAAGCTAACACTGCTTAGGTACGATGCATCTCCATAGGGGCGCCCCTCCTCTGTAGCTCTGCTTTTGCAGTCATGAATAAAGCTTGCACAGGAGATAAGACCGGGTTCGGCGGAGGAGTGAGTCACCCCTTAAAATCCGTGGAAATGCTTTGTAAATGTGCCTTCCTGGGTGAGACTAATAATAGCAGGCAATAAATAGACCACAGGCAGAACAGAAATGTCATCCCACTGCTGGCCCGTGACAAATCCTTGAATTAGGAACCATACATGCGCTGCACCCGGGACGTGTGTACATTAGACGCATGGATTTGTGTTTGCAACACATGTTACGTAATGCGACATGTCATGCATGGAACTCAACACCATTAAATGCCGAAAAAAAACACATTCTTGTCTTGAAGAACATATCAAGTCTACTTTGGATCGGTGAAGAAAGCAGGAGTGCAGGTTCAGGTGTGTATTATAGGCCACACCTCTCATCCACATAATAATACTCAGCTTCGATTGATTATTTATATTACTCTTTTTAAGTGTCTAGTTTGTATTATATTGATTTTCTCATTTCATTTACCTCCCAGCATAATACAGTGTGACGCCACTTCACGACTTAGCAATAACGCCTGTAATGGTTAAGTGTCCCGAGTGAGATTATTCCATTCCATTCTATTCCAGTTTCTTCCGCTTATCCTGGTCCGGGTCGCGTGGGCAGCAGTCTCAGTAGGGAAGTCCAGACTTCCCGGCTTCCGGCGACCTCTTCCAGCTCCACCGGGAGGACACCAAGGCGTTCCCAGGCTAGCTGTGAGACATAGTCCCTCCAGCGTGTCCTAGGTCTTTCCTGGGGCATTCTCCCAGCTGGGCACGCCTGAAACACCTCACCAGGGAGGCACCCGGGAGGCATCCGGACTAGATGCCCGAGCCACCTCAACTGGCTTCTCTCGATGGCTCCTCTTTAGCCTCATCAGGCTGAAGGTCACAGCCTGATGAGGCCATAAGGACCACATCGTCTGCAAATAGCAGAGACGAGATCTTAAAGTCACCAAGATGGACTCCCTCAATGCCTTGACTGCACGTAGAAATTCTGTCCATGAAGATTGTGAACAGAATCGGTGACAAAGGGCAGCCTTGGTGGAGGCCAACGTTCACCGGAAACAAGCTCGACTTACTGCTGGCGATGCGAACCAGGCTCCTGCTTTGATTGTACAAGGACCTAATGGCACGTAGTAGCGGGCCACCAATGCCGTACTCCCGGAGCACCCTCCACAGGACACCACGAGGGACACGGTCGAATGCCTTTTCCGGGTCTACAAGGCACATGTAGACCGGTTGGGCAAACTCCCACATACCCTCCAGTACCCTTACAAGGGTGTAGAACTGGTCCAGTGTTCAGCGACCGGGACGAAAACCACATTGCAACTCCTGTAACCGAGGTTTGACTAACGGTTGTACCCTTCTCTCCAGCACCCTGGAGTAGACTTTCCCAGGGATGCTGAGGAGTGTGTAGTTGGAACACAGCCCCCGGTCACCCTTTTTTAAAATGAGGACCACCACCCCGGTCTGCCAGTCCAGAGGTACTGTTTCCAACTTCAATGCAATGTTGAAGAGGCGTGTCAACCAAGACAGTCCTCCCACATCCAGAGCCTGGAGAACTTCAGGGCGAAACTAGTCCCCCCCCCCCGGAGCCTTGCCATTGGGGAGTGTTTTAACTACCCCAAATACCTCAGCCACGGTGATAAAGCTGTCCACATACACATCCTCAGAGTCTGCTTCCTCTGCAGAAGGTATCTCAGTGGGATTGAGAAGGGCCTCAAAGTATTCCTTCCACCGACCAACTACTGTATATCCTCAGTCAAGTTCAGCAAGCCCCCGTCCGCACTGTAAACAGTGTGAACTGGGGACTGTTTCCCCTTTCTAAGGTGTCGGTCGGTTTGCTAGAACCTCTTCAAGGCCGACCGAAAGTCCTGCTCCATAGGCTCATCGAACTCCTGCCACACCCAGGTTTTTGCCTCGACCACCGCCGAAGCCACGTGCCGCTTGGCCTGCCGGTACGTGTCAGCTGCTTCGGGAGTCCTGCAAGCCATCTATGCTTGATAGGACTCCTTCTTCAGCCTGACAGCAGCCCTAACCCCCGGTGTCCACCATCGGGTTCGGGTCTTCCCGCCACGACTGGTACCGACCACCTTGCGGCCGCAACTACGACTGGCTGCCTCAGCAATAGAGGCACGGAATACGGCTCATTTAGAAGCTCTGCCGGAGATGAGAATTGAAGACTCGACGAACGGGAGACTCTGCCAGACGTTCCCAGCACACCCTCACTACACGTTTGGGTCTACCGGGTCTGTCCGGCATCCTTCCCCGCCATCTAATCCAACTCATCACCAGGTGTTGGTCAATTGACAGCTCAGCCCCTCTCTTCACCCGCGTGTCCAGAACATGCGGACGCAGGACTGACCACAAAGTCAATCATAGACCTGCGACCTAGGGTGTCCTGATGCCATGTTCACTTTTGGACATCCTTATGTTCGAACATGGTGTTTGTTATGGATAAACTGTAGTTCGCACAGATGTCCAGCAACAACACACCACACGGATTCAGATCAGGGAGGCCGTTCCTCCCAACCACGCCCCTCTAAGTCACGCTGTCATTGCCCACATGGGCGTTGAAGTCTCCCAGTAGAAGTATGGAGTCACCAGCTGGGGTGCTCTACAGAACCCCTCTAAATAGACTCCAAGAAGGCTGGGTACTCTGAACTGCTGTTCGGCACGTACGCACAAACCACAGTCAGGACCCTTTCCCCAGCCCGAAGGCGTAGGGAAATAACCCTCTCGGTCACCGGGGATGACTCCAGCACAGAGGGACCAAGCCGGGTGGCCACCCCAGCTCACCGCCTCTCCCCTGCAGCAAATCTAGAGTAGAACAAGGTCCAGTCCGTCCCAAGGAATTTGGTTCCAGAGGCCAAACTGTGGGTTGAGGTGAGTCCGACTATAGCTAGTCGGAATGTCTCTGCCTCTTCCACAAGCTCGGGCTCCTTCCCCACCAGTGAAGTGACATTACATGTCACAAGAACCAGATTTGGCCGCCGAAGACCAGGTCGCCCGGACACCCGCCCTCGATCACTGCCCAAATCACAAAGCACCGTACCCTTATGCTTGCCCCTGCGGGCGGTGGGTCTGCGGGGGGGAGTTCCCGTGTTCCTTCTTCGAGCTGGGCCTGACCAGGTCCCACGGGTGAAGGCCTGGCCACCAGGCGCACGCCTGCGAGCTCCTCCCCCAGGCCTGGCTCCAGGGTGAGGCCCCGATGTCCCACGTCCGGGCGAGGTACGGTCACTCCTCTTGTTTTTATTCATTAAGGGTCTTCTGAATCACTCTTAGTCTGGCCCGTCACCTAGAACCTGTTTGCCTTGGGAGACCCTACCAGGGGCATAAAGCCCCCAACAACATAGCTCCTAGAATCACTCAGGCACTAAAAACCCCTCCACCACAATAAAGTGGTGATTCACGGAGTATATTCACGAGTGAGATTATACAGAAAAAATTATGCCTCATCGACAAAAAAGGGTCATTAGGTAATATGTAAAGTAGAACATGCTGCACAAAAAGATCTATCTATCTACATGCCAATGTAATAGCTTGCTTTAATGGTTAATGTAAATGACCTTGAAAATAATACAGCTAGCACAAGTAATAGCTTTAATGCATAAACTCCGGCAGGACAGCTCATTCAGCTGATGGTTTCATTCCCAAAATGCACTGTGACCACAACATCGCCTGCAGAAAGTCTGACATAATAACACCGTAACAATATTACCTTTCATTATACATCATATATTCAACTCCATTCATTCCATTAAGCCCTATCCTTTCAGTTCTGTTATGGTAATGATAATGGTAATGGTGGGGCTTATTTCACACATGCCTAACAGATTTACATTTAAGAACATGACATGTTTACACTTGCAGGAGTCAACATGTCCAAAAGGGAGAGCTTAATTAATCCTACCCTTTTTCCATGTCTCTGACTTGTTGTGTCGTGTTGTTTACATAAGAGCATGTACTAATAGGAAAAGAAAAAAGAAGTCTGTGTTTGTAGATAGCTTATTCAATAACGGCAGAATGAACACGAGACATATTGTAAATAGGTGTAAAAAAATCACAAAAAAGTACATAAATGTAAAACAGTCTAATAAATACAAATATATTATAATATTTTAAATAGCGGTAGAAACTAAACTGACAAACATTGTAAAATCAATAAATACAGACTATATAATAGACCAAAATGTAAATACGTGATAAATAATACCATCATCTATAACAGGAAATACATGAATTTATGACAAATTATATCACGCACTATGGTATTCATTCAATCCTAATAAATGGATGAATTTAGCATAAATCATATAAGGCATTGTGCTATTCATGAAATAATAACAAATAAATATAATAGATTCTACTGTAGATAAATGATATCAGGACAAGGGTGTATCCATGAAATAATAAATACATGAATTTAGTATAAATAATATCAGACACTGCGGTATTCATGAAATAATAATGAATAAATAGATTCTAGATAATAGATATCAGACAAGGCGGTATTTATGAAATAATTATGAAAAAATAGATTTGGGGTAAATGGTAACAGATATTGCACTATGGATTAAATATGCATATGCATTATTTGCATTGTGCATTGTATGCAAATATGCATTGAAAATAATGAATAAATAGATTCAGGATAAATGATAACAGACACTGACTGTGATATTAATCATAATATGTATATAATATAAAAATAAATATATAATAGTACATATATAATACAATTATATGTTACATACTGTAAATAAAAGATCATGTATATATAATATATATTATATAATGAATTGTTACGTTGCTGTTTTTTTACGTCATTCATCATTGCTTAAGGATAAATTTTATCAGACACTGTGGCACCCTTCTTCCTGCACATGCCTTCTAAAAACTTGTTCGGTTTTTTAAACCGGTGCAATTTTAACAACATCAACATTAACCTTCCCATTTCTACAATTCTAAATCAATGCTATTCACCTAGCATACCAGACTCCAAGGCCCAATTAACCCTGCAGCTTATTGGCTATTGGCTGCCCAGCTAAGCATAGAAAGCGCCGTGGGGGTGGAGGCCGAGACCGTGAGGCCGCCTCCATCAGCCCCGTCAGACAATCGATGAACCTGTCATTCAAAACGTGCCGCCCTGACAACGGGGCAGATTTGACCGTTAATGACCACCAGCAAGGAACGTCAAAAAGAAGCCTGATTGAAATTGACTGAGCAGGGAAAGAAGATGATGGTGAGGGATGCACACATGTCATTTTAGGTTCCCGTTTCTAGCACTGAGAACTAAATAAATACAGGAAAGACGCTCACTGACTAAGCATCCTTGTTTCCCATTCTTTGCAGCACACAAACGCAATCCTGATACTTTTTCATGTGAAAACCATGTCAAACCTTTTTGGAACTGTTGCACCGGATCTGATTGAATAAAAACACCTTGATGGTAATACTTTTGTGATACAAGAGCTTGAATTGGACAGATAGATAGATCTGGAGATCTGGGCTTTGGCTAGATCTGACTCATACCTTTTGAACCTTCTATGCTGACGACGGCTTTTCCGTCAAGATGCAAATAAGTCTACAGTATATCGGGCAAATTTTATTCTATCCACCAAATAGAACTTGATAGATCACCAATTTCCACCAAGGAGTCCAAAAATCCCGTCATTGTGAGTCAATTTATTGAAAAACCATAATGTCCTGTGATATACGTATAACACACTCCAGTGTGTGATTTACCAACATGTTTTAGTCTATGAGTGGGCAATTTTGGAAAAGCATGTATGCCCGCCATTATAACAAAGGGGAGCTGTAAGACATAAGGAAGTCAAGAAGGGTGCACAATGCAGTGATTTAGTTCCAGGCGAGATATGTTCTCCTGGCAGCTGACAACATCTAAATTTAGATGCCCCCCTCTTCTTTTTCCTCACATCCCTAGTCACTGTGAGCCTCCTCATCCTTACTTTGCCTTCATCATCAACATGAGCACAGAGGCAAAACAGCAAGAGGTATCGACAGCCCCGCCTACACTCAAAGGTGTATCGCCCAACACATGACGGATGTGGCGCAGGTTACAGTGCAAGGAACTGATTTGCACGCGCACATGTGAACGACAGCGTGTGTTCCTGTTTACGCGGCCTGTTGGACATATGGCGACTCTGTTAGCACTGGCACTGCAAATGTGTGTTGGACACGCACACACCTCATTGTCAAGCATCTACTGTGTCTCACATGGAGGAGAGAAAGGGTGTTTAATTTTAGTTTTATGACAGGGACAAAGGATTTTTGTTGGTATTGCATCTTAAAACAAGAGGTTGAACATCAGGCTAGTCTGTGCTTTCTGGTGCATTAAAAATGTCCCACGACAACAGCGCCGTGCTATTTTGGATTGTAGAGCAGGAGAATTTTTTCCTGTTCCTGTTCCGTACTTTGACGGTGTATTAGGTCCACTTTTTTTTTTTAAACATACGATTTCAAGATTAAATGTCACAATTTTATGTGAAATAATTCGTAATATTACAAGATTAAAAGTCATAATTTTACAAGAAAAATGTCATAATATTACCTTTGACCCAGGCCAAAGGTCATGAGAGTCCCATCTGTTTATAGCTGTCTAAGACAATGCCTGTTAACATGGAGTATTAAAATCATCAGATTTCGAGAATAAAGTAGTAAATTTACGACAATAACGTTGTACATTTTCAAGAAAAAGCTTGTAATATTACAAGAGTAAAGTCGTAACTTTGACGAGAATAAAAGCCGTAACATCATTTTACAGGCATTGCCTGAGACAGCTAAGAATCGGGGAGCTGTATGTGGCAGGGCGGGGTACTAGAGAGTGGCGGTGAGATGACGCTAACCCAAGATAACTTGGTTGTGCCCAGCCAAGTGCTCTGTTTTGCCGTCTCATTATAAATAAAAACTTGTCTGAAGCAAGAGGGAAGTTTCCCTTTACGACATTTTTTCTTGTAAAATTAAAACTTTTAACCTTGTAATATCACAGCTTTTTTTCCTCTAAAATTACGTCTTTTAATTTCGTAATATTACAACCTTTTTCTTGTAAAATGAAGACTTTTATTCTCATAATATTACAACTTTACTCTGATACTATTATAAGCTTGGAAATGACAATAGCGTCATACATTTAAAAATCAATTCTCAAAATCTGGTGTAAAATCATCAGATTTTTTACTCCAGCTTAACAGGCATTACCCAAGACAACTATAAACACAGGGGACTTGGGCTTGGGTCATAAGGTAATATTAAGACTTTTTCTTCCTCATAAAATTTATACTTTTAATCTCATAATATTACAACTTTTACTCTCGTAAAATTTTAAAGGTTTTTTTTGTGGCCCTAATACGCCGTCGTACCATACAAATTCAAAGGGTGAAAAGAGGAAATAAATACCAATAAAAATGACGCAAAAACGGTGTCGTTTGTCCATTTGTTTGTTGGTTAGGCTAATTCCTGGTCTTACACAACAAGATAAATAGACAGAAAGGACTTTATTTTAATATCAAAATTCAAGATGAAACATGAGAAAAATGTGTTGCCTTTCCACTTGTGTGATCATTTCGGCCCACAAGTTAATTAGAACTTTTTTAATTAAAAAAAATATATTTAATTTTCACATTGAAAGCACATTTTTTATTGTAATACTCTATTTTCCGGAAATAACATTTTTTTCCTCATAAAATTTTGACTTTTTCATCACTATTTTACAAGATTTCCGTTCTTGTGTGGCCCTATACTTTTTGTACGTGTATATAAACATTAACCTGTCCCCAACACGTTTGTAAAGAAAAATCGCAATTTGCTTTGCGTTGAGGCATGTTATTTTCAAACCATTCATTTTTAATAAAGACACTTTTTAAATTAATGAAGTTAATCAATTGGTTTTCCATAGATAGGACGTAATGGAGTTGGATATGTGGAGCAAATCAGATCAGGTTTTAAGGCTAAACACGGAAATAAACACAGTCAGTGTCCCAGCAGTAGACATGGACTCAATAATCTCAAACGATTGGGAGGTAGAAAAAAGATAAGAGAAGATGTTAAAAACAACTCAGCCTCTATCACACCTCACTCAGTGGCTGACAAGTTTTTCTCCTTCCCACCAGGAGTCAGTGGGCTTGTGTTGACTTTTGAGGTACTGCACCAGTATGATATCTATTATATGATATAATTATACCCATAGGAAACTAATGAGACCATCACGCCCCAATCATCACCATCATACTCCATATGTACAAGCTGATAATGCCAACGTTATCATGAAGCCAGAAGCTGCTATGACAAAGGAAACATGCAAGTAAAAATTGAAAAAGGAAGAAAAAAGAAAAAGAAGAATCTCGTGGTGAGAGAAGGCGAAAAAAAAAGAACAAAAATGTTGCAGCAAAAACAAAGAAAGGAGAAAGTCGGCGTGAGAAAGGGAGAAACGAGAAAGAGGAGAAATTCACAGTGTGAAAGGGGGAAGAAAGAAGGAGGAAAACATTGCAGCAAAAACAATAAAGGAGAAAGAAACAAGAAAGAGAAAAATGTTCCAAAGAAAACGGAACGACCAAAAGAACGAGGAGAAAGTCGCAGTGAGAGAGCAAGAAAATAAAAAGAGGAAAATGTTGTAGTAGGAAAGATTGGAAAAAGAAAAAGTTGCAGTGAAAAAGCCAGAAAAAATGAATGATGAAAATGTCTCAGTGAGAACACGAGAAAAAGAAAAGGGAGAAACTTGCAGTGAAAAAATAAAAAAAGAAGGAGGAAAGAGTTGCAGCTAAATTAGAGAAAGCAAGAAGTTGTCATGAGACAGGGCGGAACTAGAAAGAGAAGAAAGCTACAGTGAGAAAGGGAGAAACTGAGAGGAGGAAAAAGTTGCAGCAGTGACGAGAAAGAGAGAAAGAAAAAGAACTGACGCAAAGCAAGAAAAGAAAGAGGAAAACACCGCAGTGAGAAAGATAGACAAAAAGGAGAAAGTCGAAGTGAGAAAGTCATAAGAAAGAGGAGAAAGTCGCAGGTCCTGAAAAAGACAGTAAAATGTACCGGTGGGAAAGCAAGAAGAAGAAAAAGAAAAAGTTCAAAGAGTCAAACTTCCCAGTGAGAAAACAAGAAGAAGGAGGAGAAAGATGCAGTAAAAAAGATGATGACCACTAAGGTGATAAACAGGATATTCTGTTTGGCTGAAGATAACTGAATGTAGAAAAGGCTCCAGTGGAAGACTGACCATGCTGGTTTAGCTGTTGTGTGCTCTTGCTCCACTGTGACAAGCCCACGATAGCCACCATCTTGGCGCCCAGGCTGGAACGCCGCTTCTTGTTGCCAGCCAGCGACGTAGTCTCGGGACCCCCGCTGCCGCCGGGACTCTTCTCCAGGTTGTACATCGCCCCCGAGATGCTGGAGGAGCGCACCACGTTCCGAGCTGCCACGCTCAGCTCGCTGAGGCTGCTCAGCCCACCAGGGCTGGGCACCTCCACGGAGCTACTGAGCATCATGGTCCGTCCCGCTGGCCTGGAGGACCGCTGGGGGTAGGAACGCTGTAGTGGGGCTAAGGAAACAACAATGGAGGACATAAGTTAGTCACTTCAGTCAAATTAGTCAATCCCCCCCCCCCTCCCTTCAAAAATATTTTTACGCAGAACAACAAAAAACGCAAAGGTCAGCAGGCAAGGGGGGTGCACATCATGAAACATCTCCAGTCAAGGCCTGCTGTTGGCCGGGCAGAGTTGTCAGCTGCTGTTTGTCTCCTGTGCTGGGCTGGAATGCTATTTGGGCTCCAACCTTAAACAGCGACCACAAGAGAAGCCTGTTCCTGAGGGGCTGTGCAAGTGCTCATGTTTACTCTGCTAAGAAATGTACCTAATCATAGCATAAACATCATTGTTGCATGCCATTTTTATTCCATATGACATTAAAAGGACCTTTTTACACCTTGGCAATCCATCCAGCATCATTTAAAAAGCCAAACAATGCCATCTGAGCGTGTGCAAACATTTCTTTACGCTAACAAATTGTACCGCCCAGTGCACCCATTCTTTATGCTGCAGCTCCCATTCCTGTTGCAGGATGTCATAAATAACACACATACTGTGGAGTGAAGTCACCCCTAACACGTCTTGAGAAATTAAAAGGAAATGCGTGGTCACCCAAATGCTGACCACTCCAAAAAGACACCAATTGTTCTTGTTTGAAGGGTTGCAAAATAAAAAGATTTCGCATTTTGCAAGCAAACAGTAGTGGATGGGGGCGCCTGCAGTCAGTGCACAGCAAACAGAGGAAATGAGGATAAGAGAACAGACAGAAAAAGTCGGCCAGACAAGAGAGATAAACAGAATATATCTGCTCTCACATGGAGATAGAAGAAGGAAGAGAAAAGGTGGGAGGAGAGAAGGATTTGTGATGAATAGGCAGAGAAAAAGGACGCAGCTATGACTTTAATTTGACATGTGACATTATAGTAGTGTGAGATTTTAGGCCACTGAGTAATGAATTATGTTCAAAGTGGATTATTTGCCAGCAAAAAGACCCACACTCCCTGCAGGGACTACATAGAAATGTACAAACATTGTTTAAAATGCTATATTTTGACATTATTTCCATATAGTTAAGTTAATTTTTTGTTAGTAAAAAATAATAAAAATAACAAAAACTAAATGCTGAAATACCCTAGAAATGCCTAGAAACCAGTAACCTGAGCCATGCAACCCTGTAGTGTTACATACAGTAATCCCTCGGCGCGGTTCAAGTTTCGTTTTTTTAAATACATATTAATTAATAAATCATGATGTTGAACACACCCTAATATTGGGAAAAACATTTGCAGAGTGAAGCAGATGTTACACGTTAGTTGTCTAAATTAAACTATTTCAAGCATAAAACATGAAGTAAAATACAAAATATAAGGCATTCAGAAGACACATCCAAAGACGTTGGACTTTTTTATAGATAAATTGATCGATAGATAATTTATTAATCCCCAAGAGAAATATTTTGAGGTTTAAATATCGCTCGCTCACTATGTTGCTTTAAAAAAAATTATTAATTAACAAATCATTGCTGTTTTGTGTTTGACTATAGCTTTTTATTGGTCCAAAAATATTGAAAGACATGTTATATGTAGTATTCTGGTCACACGCCATCAGTAATGGTATGAGACATGACATTAGATTACATTACATTTCATACTGCATGGAGAAAAGGATCTCCTCTCATTTTGTGTGGAAGTGGTAAGTTTTTGGCTTCTTTGTCCTTCGTCCCCACTTTGTTTGAAACAATTTCTTAAGTTTAGAATAAGTAAACTGGAGAGGTTAACTAGTTAGCTTGCTATGCTAGCTGTTGCTGGCTGTTGCTGGCTGTTCTGTCCCTGCAGTGATCCTGTAGCCTGCACAATGTAATATGAACAAAGAATAACAGGAGTGTAAAAGTGGATGCTGGCGTGTTAATTCATGTCTAGAGGGCTCTAATAAAGTTAAAAACTGTATTTAGAAGGCCATAAGTTGGTTTTCACGCAAATTGCTAGAGATGTGCTGAATCAAGCCAAGAGGGGGCGCTTTTTCACATCAGCGCTCCAATGTGAATGCTAGCTAAAAATGAGGAGTTAAACTCCAATTAGGCCCCAACCAATGAACTGACATGTGTTTAAAAATTAGCCAAGCTATTTTTCACCCATTATGATAATCGGCCAGAATTGTGCTGCTGCAGCCGCAAAGACGCATTAAAATTGATGACCCTTCTCGGGAAATGTTTGAAATTGAGACTCCTTGATGATAATCATCACATGCCTTCACTCGAGGTGTATCAATTTAATCGCTCAATTTGCTCAGCCCTAATTTACACGCTAATCCCTGCACAGCTGAGCTGGCAATAGAGAGATTTTCTTCTCCGCAGTAAATCGATACCCCGCGTTCAGGGATGCGCGCATGGAGTGAGACCTCGTCAGCCTTTTCATACAGTGATTGGACAGAAGTATTGGGACAGCAACAGGAAGTGATGTGTTTTGTGGTTCTGCAAAAATTGTAGTGAAACATCATCTACTGTTTTTCAGAGCGTATTTCACACAAAAAATGCGAGTCAAACGTCCTCTATAGAGTATAGCAGGGAGTGCTCTTTTTTTTTTAACACTAGACCTACTGCAAAATGCTTGTCAAACATCTTCTTTAATACCTGAGTGGATGGCTGTTTTTTTAAAGATCAAGCCAAAGACCTTCTGTAGGTCAGAAGCACTCTGCTTTTTTAAGGACATGCTGTAAAAATGCTCCCCAAAGATCCTCTTCATGAGGACATCACTCTCCTTTTTTAATAAAAACATGCTAGTCAAAGATCCTGTATATAACAGGAGCGCTCTGCTTTTTAAGTACTTGCTTCCCAATAAAAATGCTAGTCATTAATCAAAGATCTTTTACATGACAGAAGCCCTGTGCGGTTTTTAAGCACCTGCTGCAAAAACACTCATCAAAGCTCCTCTATGTGACGGCAGCACTCTGCGTTTTGAAGACCCTATTACACAATAAAAATGCCAGTCAAAGATCCTCTATGCGACAGTAGCGCTCTGCTGTTTTTAAGGACCTGCTGCACAAAACACTCCAAGATCCTTTATATGATAGCAGTGCTTTACTATTTTGAGGATCATCTGCAGAACAAAAATGTTGCTCTACTGTTTTAGAACCTGCTGCACAATAAAAATGACAGTCAAAGATCATCTATATCAGGTTGTGTTGTTTTTAACACTCATAAAAGATCCTCTATATGACAGAACTGCTCTACTGAGGCCCTCTATATAAACCTACTGCACAAAAAAATACTACAGAGGCAAATAAAACAATTAATAAACACTGAATTGTGTGTTTTTCTCTTCCAACTTGTGTTCATCGCAGGAAAGGCGGCAAAGTCACTTGGTCAGCAGAAGCAGCAGCAGCAGCAGCAGCAGCAGGGGTCTTGAAATAAAAGCTAGAGCGAAATGGAGGGAAACTGGGTTAAGAAGAGCAGGGTGATGGATGAGGCCGAGCGCTTTCCTGACTCATGGCTGCGTTCCCTGGTGACTAATGCGCTCAAGTGACACATGCAACCCTTTCCTCCATACCAACAACCCCCTCACCTGCTTTTGGCTGGATGTCAGCCTGGGGTACAGTAGTGCACACACGCCACTTTAGCCTGGGGAGGGAAATAAGCTTGTGTCCGACACATACCACATCCAAAAGTCCATGCTTTCGCCACAATGTGGTGGCGAATAAACACATCATCATGTAAACTCCAAACACTTCCCAACCCTGCAATAAAAATTTACCATGATGACACATTACCAAAAATCCACTATAACCAATACTGTACATAAATTGTTATGTGATGTTACACTTCCATACCACCATAAATGAGAATAAATACAAGAAATAACAGTACACTCAAGAACCTTAATTTATAGCACATAAATATTTCGTCTACACAGGCGAGCTGTGACGTGTTTAAGACAGAGGTCACCTTTTGTGTGTGCAGTCTAAAAAAGGCTCCTGGAATTGATTTCTAGGGGGGCTGTTAAAAGTTCTTGCAACAAAAGGTCATCGGATTTAAAAAACTAGATCCAAGTATGTGTATCGTTATACACCGGATGGATATGACAGCATTCATCCATCCATCCATTTTCTATGCCGCTTGTCCTCATTAGTGTCGCGGGTATGCTGGAGCCTATCCCAGCTGACTTTGGGCAGGAGGCGGGGTACACCCTGGACAGGTTGCCAGTCAATCGCAGGGCAAACATACAACCATTCACACTCGCATTCACACTCTAGTGGACAATTTACAGTTCCCAATTAACCCAACATGCATGTTTTTGGAACATGGGAGGAAACTAGAGAACCCGGAAAAAACCCACACATGCACGGGGAGAACATGCAAACTCCACACAGAGATGCCCAACGGAGATTCGAACAACAAAAATGATCTTTGGGTATTTTTTGTGCCATAGGTCCTTAAAAATCATCAGAGCGCTCATGTCATATAGGCTATAGAGGATCTCTGAAATGTAATTGCAGTAGGTCCAAACAGTAGAGCACTGCTGATGTGCTATATATGATCTTTGACTAGTATGTTTTTGCAATACATTGATTAAAAAAAACATAAAGCAGAGAGCTCCTATCACATAAGAAGTATTTGACTCATGTTTTGGCAGTCGATCCTTAACAATAGCAAAGCGCTTCTGTCATATGAGGGTCGTTGCAGTAGGTCCTTTAAAAACTGCAGAGTGGGCCTGTCATTTACAGGATCTTTGACTTGCTTTTTTGCTGTAGCAGAGCACTAATGTCATACGGAAGATATCGGACTAGCATTTCAGTTTGTCCTTTAAAAACTGCAGTGCACACTTATATAAGAGATCTTGTATTAGAGTAGCAGTGGGTCCTTAAAACCAGCAGCGTGCTCATGTTATACAGAGGATTTTGACTAATGTAAGCATATTTTGCGGCTTTATCAATGAATATATTTTATTATCCCTTTGCAAAGGTAACAGTGTAAAAAGTGCGCTAGAGCCTTGCATCGACATACTGTAATATTCAAATCTAAACAAAAGCAAAGTCTGACCCCTCTATTTGTGACAATTCAGGTGATGAACATTTGCATAGACTAAAGCAAGCTCCTTGCCGTACATGCTCCAGTATTTTAGTCAGGCATGTTTGCCTTTGCCCTTTTTTTTATCTGATCAAAGAAATGCCATCACATGTGTGCTCATACGGCATTCTCTTTGAATAAAGCCTAGCCTATAAAGGTGCATTTTCATCTGATGCCATGTAGCCTCAAACATATGCTAGTGTATAAAAAGTTGTATAAAAACATCCCTCTCCCTTCACTAGGTACATGAAATGATTGGAAAATGGCTTTCCACCACTTCAGCCTCTTCCTAGTTCCACTGTCTCAATGGGTTACAAAGCGGATCAAGGGGGAGCCAGGCATTGGATTTCAGGAGTTAAGCACATGGATAATTATCCTCTTTTTCTCTTTTCAAAATGAGCCAAAAAAGTGCCCGCTTCCCTCCAGAGCCAGTGGAAGTAGTCACGCTATTCTCAGAGCTTAACTGCTGCATGTGTCAACAATACCAAAACCAGAACCAGAAAGGTTGGCCTCAGTCCCATCCAAAAACAAGACACTCCTGTGTATATGTACGCACTCCTCCTGTGTGCTCCATCTGATATAATCTCACACCTCAGCAGGAGCCTGGCCCGGCCATGTGCTGGCAATGTACTTAAAGATTAATATGCTTATGTGCTCCACACTCATCATCACACAGCATAAAAGAGACAAAGCAAGCACCCTTTCGCTTTCTGTGACAACTTCCAGTGCAAATGACTCAGTTAGTTGGGTGTTTTGTTCCAGCAAAATCCCACATGCAACAGAAGCAAAATGTGAAATTATCATTTAAAAGGCAATGCAATGCTGCATTTCGATCAAAATGCATGCACGCAGCGATTCTACACCATTGCATTACATTGTGCACAATGTGGTGCTGAAACTGAGCACTTACCACGCGGAGGGGCGAAGAGGAAGAGCGGCGCGCGTCGGAGGTTGTCAAATAACGGTGCGTTTGTGTCCCCGGTGTATCAGTGTCATCGTTCGGGTGGTATTTTGGCAGGTGGGCTGGTAAAAACTGTACGACACTGTTGCTCCGTTTGCTGGCTGTGCGGTTGTTGGCTCGGCATCCAAGGTGGGGTGTGCGCTGAAGAGGAGGAGGAGGAAAAGGAGGCGGGGGGTGGAGGGGGGGGGGGGTGATGCGACTGCAGCAGCAAAATGGTCAAACAGCGACAATGGGCGGTTTGATTTGTGCACTTAAACTTTACGTAACATACAAAAGATGCACACAATTGCACCGACAGCGCACCCATATCACTATGTCGATGTGTAAATGTAGACATCTTTATACATTGCCTCATTCGGCCGTACGGTGGCAGCAGAGTTGCCTAAACGACCTAAACATTCAGTGCATCTGCACATTGGGAAAATATGCCTTGTAAATGCTTGCAAACATTCAAATAAATAGGTTATCAAGGCACAAATTGTCATTACAGCTCTTATAAAGTATGACAGATTTTGCAGGTGTATTTATATCTATAAATGAAATATTTTCTTAGAGCATTGAAGACTTGTTTACAACCTTCTAAGTGTGTTTTCTAACATTATAGCTCTCTAGACATGAAATAACACTCCTTTAATCACATTTAGATTTCTATTGCACAAATAAAAGTAAGCTGTTTAACACATACATTTAAGACTTGTGCTCGTGTATCTTGCTGTAAATGTGTTCCCTCGGGGAGTTGAGTGGGGGGGGGGGGTAGGAAGTGACTTGTTCAGAATTGAGTTTCATCATACCGTAGTTTAGGCCTACAATAGTAGACCGTGTTATTAGGGATTATCGCCTGATCAAACCTGCAATAAGTCCATGGTTCCAGCAATCAAGTCTGGTGCTTGTGTGAAAATGACAGTAACATTGCTGACACCTAGTGACCAATGTTTTTGAATGCGTCTTCTGAATGCCTTGTATTTGTAAATTAGTTTTTATCAGGCATAATATTTTACAATTTTTTAGTATTTTCCAAAACAGGTCTTGAAAATGTAATGTTACATTCAAGTCATGAAATGTGTAAAACAAAATTATATAAAAAAGGCCATTACAGACCTCTGGCCTGCACACTACAAATCAAAGCTGAGGCGTCGCAGACATAAATCTATAAAGCCTCAGATCAATGTTCTACTCCCCAAAGACCAACCACATTGGCACAACACAATTAAATGCACTTGCAAAGTCTTTTGTTTTCCGTCAAAGCACCAGAGGAGGGGCGAGTGGAATGAGGCCCCCATCAAACATTAATACCATCCATGAATCCCCAACCAGCTCATTGCCATTCCTCAGCAAAACGCGGCCTGCATGTAATCAGTCAATGTGGCAACCACAAAGGCTGCATGATAGAGTTCATGGAGAACGTTGCACAAGTATAAACACAGCATGCCACGAGGAGCTAGTGGCACACAGATGCAATATGAACAGACATTATGTATTATTAAACCACAATCCTTAACACACAAGCTAAAATATTCAGCAGATTGTCAGCTCTCCTGTACATAAGATTATGATATTGATGCCTCCATGTAATTATTATTCATCTTGTGATCCACCTGTTTGGCACCAAATTTTTAAAAAGCCCGAAATTATTCATACCCTGGCCAAGTTATGAATTGATTTGCTTATTGAAATTGCACCACATGTATAAATGTGTTTCTTTTTATTTGACAGCCCAAAACTCTTAAAATATTTTTCTGTCTCAATAGAGGCATACATCCAGTGTTAGAATGTTCTATTATGCTAGAAGTTTCCATCTTTTAGAACGGTACAAAAAGCATTCCTAAAAATTGGGCCTCAAGCTCAGGAATATGAATAATTCAATACAAAAAAAATGGCTAATACAACACTGTCTTGTGTTAATTCCCGCTACTACGTATCACTAATGACACATGAAGAAGAGGCACGAACAAGAAAACAGGTCTTATTGCTTCCTGCTCCTTTTCGGGTAATGTTGATGTTCCTTGACTTAAAGTACGCTCAAAATAAAAGATTACCAAAATATACTCATTCGCGGAATAATAAACCAACCAAAAAATTGTCCAGAGTATAAATCATTTGGGGTTCAGCACATTCCGTTCACAGGCACTAGACCTGAGTTTAAACAACGCTGACAAGTTTTTACTGCAAAAAGTATGCCCACTTAAGATTTCAATCTCTGATGTGCAACACTATCAAAATCATTCAATTGTTCAAAAATAGAAACGTACTTTAAAAAGTGTGTTTCAAAATATGTCAAAAAATTCAAAGTAAATAACATGTGTCTTCTGGGGGGGGTTGACTGTTTTTCTTGAAAATGCCACTTGAGCAATGAAATAGAGGTATCTTAAAGCCACATAGTTTTTGGACATGAATAATACTTTTGAGCATCAAACCAGAAGCATTGCAGCAGGAGGCGGCTTCAGAGGAACCTGGCCTAAAGTGAACCTCTGTGCTCTGAACTGCCCAAGCTCATCCTGGGTCAGCTCGCTCTCGGGGGAGAACAGGCCGTCTGATGTACCACCAGAAGAGCCCGATGCAGCAGGTGCGGCGGCATGTGTCTGTCCAAATAAACGTCCCACAGCTGCCTCGGACCCAAAACCACTTCCGAACATCGCTTTATTGTTGTTGAAGGTGGAGGAGAAGCTGAAACCCGCAGCTGAACCAAATCCTGAAGACGGAGCGGCGGACACGCCACTGGACGGGGAAGCAAAGGAGAACGAGGACGCTGAAAGGGCGGTAGAACCTGCAGACGAGGAGGAGAAGGAGCCAAACCCAGAGGGAGGTTGTGTCGGCGCTGGGATGACACTTTGACAGGATGTTGGGGCTGCTGAGGAACCAAACCCACCTACTGGGGAGGAAAAACTGAAGTTACTTGCTTGAGCTGGTGGTGCTCCAAACCCTAAAAGAAGAGCAAGATAAGAAATTACATGTTTGAACAGCTACAATCAAAAGCCCCAAAGTCAAAATTCAATTTTTTCAGGAAACCCATGCCTACAAAATCACAAAAACTCAGCTCACCGAACTCCTAAAGTGCAGACTGAAGTTCATTTTCGGCCCGCAGCTGTATTGTAACTGTAACTGTAAGCTGTAACTGGCAGACTTTTCAAAAAATTCCATGGGGCTAGGCCAAAGCAATTTTGAGTGGGAGGTAACAGTCCCATAAGAGATGTGAATTTTCCCCAAGATAACCACCAGATAGCAATTTTTAAATAATAAAAAACAAAAACAATGCAATAACAAAAAAAACCAAATATACACCAAAATTGAAGGACAGCCATCCCTCGTTTATCCCGGTTACTTGTTTTCAGACCCAACCGCGATCAGTGTGTTTTCACAAAGATTCAGTATTAGTGAATGGAACACTTTCATATTTAGAGCATATAAAACCTGTTTATGACTTTCTAAATACAATCTTCGTTAGTGGTTGAACTGTACATGACCACTGAATTCAAACAATTATAGGTTTGAACTATGATCAATACCTTTACTACCAAAATCCAAAGAAGAGGACCCAAATCCAGTTGGTGTTGAGCCAAAGCCACTTGACAATCCCTGAGGTGCTGGATTGCTTAGTTCTGCAAGCTACAAAAATATAAAATAATTAGTTACTGCATCAAAAAAGATCCTGTCCATAAATAAATGTATTTACATTCAATATGAGTGACTGTGTGCCTTACCAAAGCTGCACGAGTAGATGAATTCATGATCTTCAGCTCCTTGACTCTGCTTCTCCACTGAGTGAGCAACTGATTGACACCATTGAGCTAAAGACGTGGACCAGGAGAAATATTTAACACTTTGCCCAATTCAAGATTACAAGATTTAAGTGGTACAATACTACACTTACATAACCCTGCAGGTCTCCAGATGCTTTGGAGGAGTAATATTCAAGCCTCAGCTCTTCTGGAGATACGTCGGTAAAACCTACAGTTGACAAAAATCAATAAAGTCACCATGTCTGCTGTCATAACTCTAAAACATGCGTTCTGTGTTGTCAAAACTGACCAGATAATGATGCCTTGAAGCCACTATAACACGAGAAGCCCCACTGGCCTGAGCTCTCCCAAACCTTAATGTCACTCTGAATAATCTCCCTGAAACGACAATAATGTTGGCGTATTAGGAGGTGACATCATAGGGAGCTTTATGCCTATCCTGCCATGACATCACTGTTTACAACCGATTTTTACTTGACAACTCACAGTTTTTGTTCGTCATCTTCTTCACCTGGTGCTGGACCTCCTCCTCCTTCTCTCCCTCCCCGTTCATAGTTGTCGTGGTTGTTGAGTGTCGAAAACCTGTTTGGAGAAGCAAAGCTAAAGTCGGAGCTCTTCACGTCGTGTCCTCTCCCACCCCACTGATCACTCCCACGGGAGGGCGCTTGCTGGCCGAAGCCTCCTTTTTGCTGAGAGGGATTCACCCAAACCTTGTTTCCAAACCCTGAAACACACAGAGACGGTTATCGTAACGCTTGATGCACGCGATACAGACGCCCGCCCCGCCTGGATTCTGTTTGGGGTTTCTATTGACTCTCTTTAGAGGGTATGTGTGCGACTCGCTCCCCATTACATGTTTTTCAACCAAAAATATAAGAAACACCACCACTGGCTAGCATATGTTACCATCCATCTTCTATGCTACTTATCCTCCCCAGGGATGCAGAGGTGTGCTGGAGCCTAATGTTACCAATAGTGGTTTAAAAGATCAGAATGTCCACATTTTTTCACTGTCATAAATTAAACTACACAAAAGTTGTCGTCATTTTTAAGTCAAATAACAAGCGCTCATGGATGCCACTTACTGTCTGGTACACACGTGCATGATTAGCATAGCGCGTGCGCGCGCACACACAAAACCAAATACAAAAGCAGTCTACATAGCGCGTGCGCACACACAAAACCAAATACAAAAGCAGTCTCAGAGAAGCGACCAAGAACTTACATTCATGTCGTTGTTACGCTTCATTGACAGCTAACATGAGTAGCTAGACGTGATTACTTGACAACAAACGTGACGGATACAGGGGGGGGGGTGTACTTTTCGTACTCCCAGCAGGAAGAAGGCGGGATATGCTGTAATAATTCCGGAACATTCCGTTGCATACAGTTCCCTTTTATTGTATAAGGAGAGTGGTGCTCGAGTGTCTTACTATAACTTGTGAGTCTATATAAATAGACTTGACAAACATTGTTAGCCACTACATTAAAACGTCGTGTATTTACCTCCACCACCTCCCCTAGAGTGCTGTGGAGCCGAGGAGCGGCTGTAGCTGTTGTTGTATCCTCCTCCACCTCCTCCTCCTCCTCCTCCTCTCGGGTGTTCATTCCAGCATTTATCGCCATAACGACAACGCCCCTGGAGAAAAAAGTTACACACCGGCATTTTTGCTGGAGATTATTACGGAAAGTCCTTCGAGTTGGGTTTTCATTTATGGGACCTAGCGTCGCAGGATAATGACGTCAAACGCGGAAGCGAGTACCAGTTACACACGAACACTTCCGGGCTAGGAATGAAATCGTTATTCTTATATTTTAAGACCACATTGCTACCGTTTTAGAACGGTATTATTCATTTATAATACATCATGTGGGTTATATGTAGTAGTTTGTTAATGAAATAATGAAATAATTTTTTCAATCCGGTGCATCTAATTTAGAGACTAGGGTACGGAGCCCCCGAGGGGACATTTCATGGTTTTGTCATATTTTGCTGGCAGATGCCTTCAGTGTCACACCTACAGTCATGTAAATGTCATCGACACGCACTAAATCGTGAGAAAAAGTAAAGTTCCCCAACAAGTTAAATGAGCCAAATAATAACATGGAGCGACATTATATTTATATTTTGGAATGTAAGACAACGTAAGCCTCATGAGAACATTCCAGTTTTGTTTTCATTGTTGGGAAGCAGTCCGAGAAATCTGAAAGAAAGTGATCAATATTAATAAAAACATTTATTTTAAATTTATTATAAAAGTCAAACATTTAAAGCAAGATTTTGCAGAAGGGAGCTTCATGCGCTGTTACACAATAGTTTGTTAAAATACATTCATTATTTCTGATAAACATTTGTAGTTCTATAAATACATTTACTGTAATAATACAAAATATATTTAATACCATAATGGCAAGAAACAGTTTCAGAATACATTTGGTATAAATGTTGTAGTGCAATATTAGCATGCATTAAATGTTAACATGAAATAAGTTTCATGATAGCATTCCTCAGCTAAACAATAGAACTTCATTTTCCACAAAGAATTTAAAATGTGTAACAAACAAGTGCAAGCCTATCCCCATAAACCAATTATAAGCTATTAAAACCATTTTTTTTACATGAATTTTTTGCATACCTTGTGGAATATCATGAAAAATACAATAATATATTCATTCATTTTCTATGCCGCTTATCCTCATTAGGGTCGCGTTGATGCTGCAGCCTATCCCAGCTGACTTTGGGCGAGAGGCGGGGTACACCCTGGACTGGTCGCCAGTCAATCACAGGGCACATATAAACACACAAACATTCATACCTATGGACAATTTAGAGTCGCCAATTAACCTAACATGCATGTTTTTGGAATGTGGGAGGAAACCGGAGTACCCGGTGATAACCCATGCCGCACGGGGAGCCCATGCAAACTCCACACAGAGATGCCCAACGGAGATTCAAACCCTGGACCTCCTGACTGTGAGACCAATGTGCTACCCACTCGACCACCATGCGGCCTACAATAATATACTTTATAAAAAATATAGGTTTCTAAGTGCTATTTTCAAATGATAAAAAGAACTAAGAATACATCCTGTTTTAGAAATATAAATAATATAAACCCAATAAAGAAAGAAAAGAAGGAAAACCCTAATACAAACTGGCCTATTTTTGCCCACTACAAATCAAAGCCAATCCATGTGTGCTAAGGCTGAGGATCAATGGGTCCACTGAAGTTTCTTCTCCTGTCTCCACATACAGGACATCGTCGTCCTTCCTCAGCGTCACACCGATGGAGCTGAACAGCCTCTCTGCACGCTGGAAAGCTTGGTCTTTCAGCAGAGGAGTGGGTAGAGACTGGATGGGGAGAGGCAGGCTCTTCTCCGTCAATATCATCTGAAAATAATGGAAAGAATCAGTATGCCACCCATTTGAATTAAAACATGATTTACTTACTTTTGGTGTACCCCTTAAAGTAACTTGTATTGCTTATTTATTAGCCATTTTGAATATATTTTGAATAACATTGCACCAATAAAAATATTTGTCTTTTTTTTTTTTTTAAATTACAATCAACTCTTTGCTGATTGGCTAGCAAAAATCACATGGCTGTATTTATTATTATATATTATTATATAAATATATTAAAACCCATCTTTTTAGACAGGCCTATTATTTAGTTTATTGTGGGTTTTTTTTCCTTTTTCTGGAACCTCACATAGTTTTTAATCATTTGTTTAGGTATTTCAAACGAGTTCTACAAAAATATAAACGATTGATCCAGATATTGGAATAATTCCAGATTAATTTCAAATTTTGCATTCTTCGTTTCAATTTTTGCTGTTGTTTATTCCATTTTCCAAATATTTCAACTTTCTTCTTAAATAAGCTTTGTAAATTTTCCTCTCATAATTTTAAGATTTTTTTGAATAATTTTCCAAAAATTATACAATTTTGTTTTTTGTCTCTTAAAATTACGACTTTAAAATATATAATTTTTTTTCTTTAATACTTCAACGTTATGCTACTAAAATGACATTTTCCTCATATTATAAATGTAATCGCGTCAAATAGCAACTTTTTAATCTTTATAATATGACTCTTTATCTTAATATTTTGACTTGATTTTACTAAAAGGCTGTTTTTTCAATTTCTGTTTTTTAAAATTATTTATAACTATTTTCTTCTTGTAATTAAGACTTTATTCTCATAATATTTTGACTTGATACATTTAACATTCTAACTTTATCCAATCCACTTTAGTTATATAGAACATTTTATAAACAAAGTTTCCAAACTAGTAAAACAATAAATACAAGTAAAAGTAAAAGTACAAGTGAATTTTATAAAAGTTAGTAAGTCAAATAAAAACAAAAACACTACAAACAATAACTAAAATATATGTAAAAACACTAAAATAAGTAGAACCAATCATTCATTCATTCATTTTCCTTGCCGCTTATCCTCATTAGGGGCGCAGGTATGCTGGAGCCTATCCCAGCTGGCTTTGGGCGAGAGGCGGGGTACACCCTGGACTGGTCGCCAGTCAATCGCAGGGGACATATAGACAAACAAACATTCACACTCACATTCATACCTATGGACAATTTAGAGTCGCCAATTAACCTGACATGCATGTTTTTAGGACATGGGAGGAAACTAGAGAACCCGCAGAAAACCCACACACGCACGGGGAGAACATGCAAACTCCACACAGAGATTCGAACCATGAACCTCCTGACTGTGAGGCCAATGTGCTACCCACTCATCCACCGTGCAGCCTAGAACCAAACAATCAAATAATAAAAAAGTAAACCAATGAAAGACACTGAGAACAACACAGCCCTGTGTTAAAAGCAGTTAAAGGTCAGAAAATAAGAGGGTTTTAAGACAAGACTTAAAGCATTCAATTGTGGGGACCGTTATCCGCAACTTTATTTGGTGTTTTGATAGTTTTTCATAATGTTACAACTTTAAAACAATAAATATTTCAACTTTATGCTCCTAAAATGACGTTGTCTTTCCTCTATTCTTGTAAAATGATGACTTTTTTTTATTTTTTTTACAAGTTTTCTCTTTGATTATTTTCACTTCATTTTGGAAAATTACTTCTGACTTTCTCCATTTTTGCTGTTGTTTTTTAAAATTAGTTCTGTTGTTAATTTATAATTTGAGAAAGTGTCAAAGGCCAATTAAAAAACATCCACTAAACTAATGTTGATCTTTCTACAGTATGTTCTACGGACCACTTTCTACAGTTTTCTTACAGAAGTGAAACTTTTGCAAACATTATGAAGTGATCTTGGAGGCAAATAGTGATAGAAATGACTAACCATGGTACTGAAGGCCTGAAAGAATTCAGGTTGACTGTCACCCATAAGGCTCAGACATTCATCAGGCAGCTCTATGGACGTAAAACAGAAGAGGTCAAACTAACGCTGCTAAATAAAGCACTCTTGGAAAGTGTGCTAGAGGATCTCCTCTCACCTTCCAGGGCACTGACCAACAGATGAGCTGCGTTCAGAGGAGCAGCAGTGCTGCCTACAAGATCCAGAACGGCCGACAGTAATCCAGTTTGATTGTCTGAGAGCTCCTTCAGCTGCATCGTGTCAGGTTGTTCACCAAAGCATAACTCTTCCAGCTGAAATCGACAAAAACACCTTTCTTGATCTGTGCCCATTTCCCCTTGAAAAATATTTAGTCACATCACGTCGACTCACCACACACTGCAGATGTGACAGAGTTGCCCTGTCCTTCAGAATGTCTTGAAGTTTGGGGAACAAGGCAAGTCGAGTTGATAGGGGAAGCTCAGCCAGTGGAAAAAGATCTTCTAACTCAGAACCTGTAAAACAAGTATGAGTTCATAAACCAGAGGTACCAATATCTTGTGTCTAACATTGCAAGAAATGCGACGTGAGATTTTATCATTACTTTCAAGAAAAGTACAGTGAAAAAATATACAGTATGGACAATATATTGTATTTGTATTGTTGGTTTTATTTGTTTAGTCTTGTGTATTGGCTGCTGTACAGCACCTTAGGCAGTTGAACTGTTGGAAACGTGCTATATAAATAAATTTGACTTTGTCCCTGACCTTATTTTTCCCAACTGGGTCTCGAAAAACTGGGGTTGTCTTACAGTATATTTATGTTTGCCTTACACTCAGTACAGTAATTTATTTTTTGTTTTAGTTTTTAGTAATCTATGAGTTTAATAATATCTTAATCAATCTTAATTTTTATGAAATATTTACAAACCAAGACCAGTCATTCAGTAGTGTACAATTTGACAAAACTGAACAACAATTAGGAAAATTACTGTTCTAATGATTTTTTTTCAAATTAGTATAGTAGAATCTGTTTGTGAATGTTCTGAACTCCTACTTACAAGCCAGCGTTGTAATACTAGTCACCACAGAGGGAGTTTGCATGGACATACTGTAGCTCAGCCTCCCATTGCTGATACGTACTTCTTCAGATAGCAAACTAGTTGAGACTGAACTAACAGCGCCTCTACTGGTAGCAATCAAGAAGTGCACTGGATGTTGCAATGACTGACAACAATTGATACTGTATGTAGCTTTGGGATTGCCTTTCAACTGCTCTATTGTAATCTCAAAATCATTCACAATTTGATGTTGTGGAAAAACCTGCTAACTTTTTATTGACGCACTTTCAAGTTTCACTTAACTGGGAGTGTACTGCACAAAATTTATAAATGGAGGCCAACCGTTCTGCTGTAGTAGTTCTTCTGGTATATCCTCGCCAAGGCACCTCCCATCAGGCTCAGTGAGGGAGTCATGGGAGGACCACGACTTGACCAAGTCGGCCTTAAAGCCCCCTATCTTTCCAGGCTGGAGGCATATCTCTGAAAATAAATCAAAACACACATTGATATTGACTTTGATTAATTCCGCTATGTTGCGGATCAAAAAGTGATCATGTAAACTCAAAGTGTTTCTGAAAAATGCTTAGCCTTCCAAGAAGTGTCAGAATGAAGAAGTGATTTTTCTTCACTGCACAGTCACAGCACTCTCACCGTAGTGTCCATTTTTTTTAATTTCCAGTTCCAGAATGCTGTATGCAATGACTGTAGAAGAGGGGATCTCCAAAATGACATTACTGTCCATCTCGATGCCATTGCTGTCCTTGACGGAAACCTAAAAGGACATTGTTTTACTTGTCACCAACATGGAAAGAAATGAGGAACCGGAAGAGTTGTGAAACACACCTTAAAGGAGCCCCCTAATGCATCCATCAGCCCCACCATGGCCTTAAAGGCGCACTTCTCCTTTTTGGTTTGCATGACGGAGCAATCGGAGGTGGTGAGGATTGTCTCTTTGACCACAGCCAAAACCTCGGCTCGCTTCTCCAGTTGCTGCACCAACACATGCTGCATGTCCACCAGCCTGGTGCGGGAATAAAAACATGTGCAGTAACAAGATACTACTATTACTACTACTATACTGCAGGTCCTGGAGTCTATTGTACTAAAGTGTCGTGAATTATTTACCTACCTGTTGCTGGAGTCACGTAACAACTTCTTCACATCCAGTTCCTCCTTCCTCAGCTTGCCAAAACTTGATAAGAATGTAGACGTGCCTCGACCCTCAATCGCGAGGCCGATCGAGCCTGCCTCTGCTTCTAGCGTGCTTGTGAGTTTGTCTCCATATATGCTCTTGTAGGTCAGGAATTGGGTCTGAGACACAGCTGAAACACACATTAGGTGTTAGCATCGGGGATGATTTGCTCGAAATGTACATTTACCATTACACAATGCTCATAATACTCTGTATCTAATGTAGTGAGGTTTGCCAAGGTACACTTAAACACCCACACTGGATGGCACACCTCTTCAGCTGAATACTCCCAAAGTTGTGCAATTTTAGAAATGTCACAAAAAAAACCTTGTGTTAAAGGATTAACTTTTGCTTTTTCTTTATTTGGGCTTTCTTACAACACTTATTAACACAAATAGCAGCCTCAATAAGGGATGTTAAACGATGAAGAACACAAGAATATACAATGAACCATACCGGGATGCAGTTTGAGGTTTTGCTGCAATATAACACAACCTTCTTTTTATAGATCAATTTCTCTGAAAAACAGTTTAAGGAAAAAAATCTGCAATCAGTAAGTCTGTGTCACAGAGTCATCGTGTGAGTGATGAAAAGAAAAGCTGTGACTTGCTTGGGGAGAAGTCTTTCGGTGCTACTTGCTGGTTTATATATAGATTTTAGTGTCAATACATTACATATCTTGAAATCAAGCTATATTAAGTATTGCCATCCAGTGGTTCTTCTTTGACCTGCAGCACACACTGTGTACTAAATCATTCATGCAACCGACTGCTTTTCAGTTCACTTCCTAGATGTTTCAAATGTATGCCTACATACCGGCTGCTAGCACCTCGTCTCCCAGCAACAGATCATTCAGGATGAAATCGGTTGGTTGATATTTGGTCTTCTGCCAGAACCATATGCGCTTGCGTTTCACCACCAGAGCCATTGGAACCAGCTTGTGAGAGTCATTGATGCGAGACACGTGGATAAGACTTCCCTCTGGGTCAACCTGACGGACAAATTTGGCAGTGGCCTTGGAAAACATGATGGCAACTCTGAGAAAGAACAAAGAAAAGAAAAAAAAATCTTTTACCAAACCACAAAACAACTGAACGCAATTTTTTGTTTCATGCTGCCAAAATCTCCCTGAAAGCCAAGTAGACCCTGTCTCAGTGTGTGGGAGGGGGTCATGGAGATATTTACAGTATGTATCCTCCAGTAGCCCAAGCTCAATGTTCCCAATCTGATATTAACTTTTCTTGCGTGACCTGGTACATTTATTATAAATCAAATCATAAAACTACACACCATCCGTCCACCTTTTTCCGCTCATCCGAGATCGGGTCACAGCAGCCTAAGCAGGGAAGCCCAGATTTCCCTCTCCCCGGCTACTTCGTCTAGCTCCTCCCAGCAGATCCTGAGGCGTTCCCACAAAAGTTGAGAGATATAGTCTCTCCAATGTGTCCTGGGTCTTCCACGTACCAATCAGATGTGCCAAATGAGGTGGCTCAGGAATCCTGACCAGATGCCCGGGCAACCTCATCTGGCTCCTCTCAATTTTGCAGGAGCAGTGGTTCTACTTAATGACAGTGCTTCTCACTCTATCTATAAGGGAGAGCGCAGTCACCCTATGGAGAAAACTTATTTCAGCCGCTTGTACCCGTAATCTTGTCCTTTTGAACACTATCCAAAACACATGACTATGGTGGAGGTAGGAACGTAGATTGACCGGTAAATTGAGAGCTTTGCTTTTGGGCTCAGCTCTCTCTTTACCACCACAGACCAGTGCAGAGTCCGCATCACTGCAGACGCTGCACCAATCCGCCTGCCCATCTCGTGTTCCATCCTTCCCTCACTCGTGAAGACCCCAAGGTACTAAACTCCTCCACTTGGGGTAGGATTACATCCCCAACCAGGAGATGGCACGCCACCCTTTTACGGGTGAAAACCATGAACTCGGACATGGAGGTGCTGATTCTTCACCCACCGCTTCACAATTGGCTGCGAACTGATCCAGTAAGTGCTAAAGACCACATCATCTTCAAAAACCAGAGAGCCAATCTTGCAACCACCAATTTGGATCCCCTCAACACTTCGAAATTCTGTCCATAAAAGTAATGGACGGAATCCGTGACAAAGGGCAACCCTAGCCAGGTCCAACCTTCGCTAGAAACAAGGCCGACTTACTGCCGGAAATGCAGAACAAGTTCTGATTTCACTAATACAGGGAGTGAACAGTCTAATAATAATAATAATAATACATTTATTTTATATAGCACTTTTCATGACACTCTAAGACGCGTTACAATACATTAATTAAATAAAAACAGCAAACAAATTACAGAATAAAAACAAACATTAAACGCAGTTTAAAACAGATGACTTTTGAGTTCTTTCTTAAAGGTGGGGAGGTTATATAGAGCAGTCACGGAGGGGTTTGGGCAGTGAGTTCCAGAGGGTGGGGGCAGCGATGGAAAAGGCTCTGTCCCCCCCAGGTTCGGAGCTTGGTCCTACAGGACAGGAGCAGTCGGTTGGAGTTGGACGAGCGGAGGGAGCGGGATGGAGTGTGGTGGTAGGCAAGTCTGTGAGGTAGGGATGTTATGGAGTGCTTTGAATGTGATGAGAAGGATTTTGAAGTCTGAATTAGGTGGTCCAGTAACCCATTCCAGAGTAATTGCACAGGATTCCTATGGGAACATGGTCAATTGCCTTCTCCAAGTCCACAAAACACATCTTGCATGGGCCAACTCCCATGCACTCACTAGGACTCTGCCGAGAGTGTAGAGTTGGTACACAGTTCCATGACCAGAACAAAAACACCACACTGCTCATTCTGAATCCGAGATTCAACTATCCTTCTCCATAGAACCGCTGACTAGACCTTCCCTGGAGGTGTCAGGAGGGATCGATCTTGTTATACTTAGTGAGTATTCAGCCCCCTCTAGACAAATCCACCAACTTTTTTGTGGTCTTATTGGAGCAGAAGCAACGTAAGAAAGTGTGTTTATATTTCTGAACATATTTGCTTTGCTTTTCAATTTTTTTGCTCGCTCTTTGTCTCCCGTGGCGTCCATAAAAACTACATGCACATGTGTCACAACCAACTATGCAAATTACCACCACAAGTACATTGCAGCCCTGTCCTGTGAGAAACACTGAATCATCATGTGTCCGAGGTTTCAAGAAAGCAGACTGTATGGCCAGAGATAACAAGTAAGAAGGCCTAATGACAGATTTATAAATGGAAATTAGTCATCAAGTGAGTGTCCGGACATGCAAAGCACCAGGCGCATTCATAAAAAGCCACACAAGTAGTCTAACAAAGGCAAGAATGTTGTAATCACACTTTGAAGCATAATAATCCAGAGCAGAAAGTGAACGCATCAGTTGAGCATATGATTGATGGAACAAAGCAGGCAAAAAAAAGAAAGTTGTCTTAAGGTCAGAGAGTGAAATGAACAGCAGGAGTGAAAATCTTCCACCTGAGGGGAAAACAAATACCATCATCCATCCTGAGGGGAATCACGCTGTACCTACTTCCCCCTACCGTCAGACTACTTTGAATGCGTTCAAGATGATAACTCACTTGGTCTTAATAATTAAAGAAGAGTTGTAGTTGTGATTTTATCTGTTCCAGTTTGGTTGCTAATACTGTAGGTATAACAATCACAAAGCAAGCAGAACACTTATCTTGGAAATTAACAAAGTATCTATCTCGATATATAGCAAATGTACGATTGTACATGTGACCCTCATGAGAAACAGCAGCGTAGAAAATAGGGGTTGGTGATACTGCGGATATTGGAATCAATACAATACCATGTAAATACAGGGCTGGTATTGCAGATACTGATACTTTTTTTCAGGATCAATAAACTGAATTTTTCTGCGTCTTAATTTGTTCAGCTTGATTCTAAACACATTGAAACGAAATATTTGTATCAACTAGGTAACAACATATGAATACAATAAAAGCAAATGTTACCATAAACAAAATAATCAAAATATACCCTCTTATTACATACAGGTGTCTAAGAAAAATAAAATCATTAGTGCAAAATAAGTACGTTAACAAAACCAAAAACAATTATTGGCTCTAATTCAAAGCCCTCCTGAATCCAATGGCTTATCTGAGTCATTCATTCATTCATTTGAATGAATGCTGGGGAATAAACGCTGGTATGCTGGAGCCTATCCCAGCTGACTTTGGGCGAAAGGCGGGGTACACCCTGGACTGGTCGCCAGTCAATCACAGGGCACATATAGACAAAAAACATTCACATTCATACCTTAGTGTCGCCAATTAACCTAACATGCATGTTTTTAGAATGTGGGAGGAGACCAGAGTACCCGGAGAAAACCCACGCACAAGGAGAACATGCAAACTCCACACAGAGATGCCTAACGGAGATTCGAAGCATGAACCTCCTGACTGTGAGGCCAATGTGCTACCCACTCATCCACCGTGCGGCTGGCTTATATGACTGTACTATACTAAAAACTGTAATGTATACAGTACACGATTACAGTGGAGTAGGAGTAGTAGTACTAGTATCAAGAATATAAACAATAGGGATATAAATCTCTTTATGATAGACGATTGGAGTCAAATCTAGATACACAGATTATGAAGTCATTCAAAAATGATACATTTTACAAACAGAACAGTTCAACACGAATTGATGCTGTATACAAACGATACGATTCTATTTGGTTAGATTCTACAGTTAATGTTTGTTGGTGTGGATATTAATCTTACATTTAAATAGACGCCAAGTATATGAAAGTTGTATTCGTACAGTATCTTTAATGTGTAAAAGAGTGCATCATATTCCTAAAGATGCTGCAAGGCACTGTCAAAAACAAAGTAAACAGAATAACATGTCATGTGTATATACTGTATTGTTTACACAAAGACCAAAAAAAGACATGCTCAATGATGAATCTTTTTATTTGATGGATCAATATTTTACATTCTTTAGTTTATATCTACTGTATATTTTCACACCAGTTAAATTTGAAACTAACTAAACTACTTTGGAACCAAACTTTGTTTGGTTATATACTGTGTGCAATGAAAAACACATACAAAACAAAAGACTTAATCTTCAGTTCAATTAACAACACAAAGCAAATCCCCTTAAATAATGGCACATGTCTTCCATAAGTAAGTAAAAGTAATTAGAAGAATTTGTCACATGAGTGAAATGATAATGTTGTTTTAGCTTGAAAAAAGTAAACAATCCCACACATGGGTTTTCAACACTCCGGGAGCAACGTTTCAAAGTAATCAAGTTAAAAAGCAGAAAAGTTACCATACTCGCCTCTATTGGTCTGGCTGCTCTAGTTGTGCACCCGAAGACGTTCCAGACTTCGGCCTTCAAACACCGGTGCAACAGTCGGCGCGCTACACTGGCTCTCCTGACACCCATAACTCCCGCGGGGCCTCTCAGAGGGCGTGTCCGCCCAAATGCACCTTCGTCGTCCACGGCAGGTGACTCACCCATCTAGCCAGCTCGCCTTCGCGCTAGCTAGCTTGGCTACAGTCGTGGTTATCGAGCAGGGGTGTCAAACTCGTGCCACGGAGGGCCGAGGCAATGCAGGTTTTCTCTTCCAGCCGGTCACTAAAGCAGGTGCTTTAATTGACGAGCTCCTTCCCTCATACTGAAGGAGGTGTTGATCATTAAAATCACCTTCTGTAGTGACCGCCTGGAAAGAAAAACCGGAGGGTCTCGACCCTCCCTGGCACGAGTTTGACACCCCCGTTACAGAGCATGCGCGGCAATTTTTTCCCTAGCAACCCAGTCTCACGCGTTGTTTATGTTAATAAGACTGTCAACCGGTTGCTTCTCTCGCGATATCCGGTGCATGTCTCCGCAATCGATTCATCTAAAAATGTATAGCTGATTGTAATCGTACAAGAGTAATCTACCGGTGAACATGAATCGTCATAAACTAAAACCGCATGTCCGATCCAATCGGTTTATCGTTAACATCCCTAATTAACACATCGATACATTTGTGAAAATAAACATTGAAGACAACAGAAAAATGTCGATAGCACACTAGTATCATTCCGATGCTGCTACCACCCTTGGGAGCAATACTATACTAGCCATATTTGGGTCGATCCCACCACCCCTGATAGAAAACGAATGGGTGGACTAATCTGGGAAGTGTCGATTCACATTCCGTATATTGAGCTGCAAATTCCTCTCTCCGGTGGATTGATTTTGACTTCTCCATTACGCCCCATTTCCTACGCACACGCGCGCGCACACAAACATAAACACACGTGCCAGCGCGCGTGTCCGTTTCCCGGCAGCCCCCTCGTTCTAACTTCGCGCGTGCAGAAGGAGATCATCAGCCGCCAAGACTCGTGACCCGGATTTTTAAATGGCATTACATAAAATGTCCGCCGTGAGTCCGTTAATCACATTTAAAGCGTATACTTGGGTGTTATTAATCGTGTTCCTAAGACCGTTTTCGTCACCGTGAAGCTGGTAAAGCCTTACTTCCAAGAAGGTTGTTGTGTCGCTTTTGAAGTTCTCCTCAATGCCACCAAAGTAAGCAAAACGTTGTCCTGCGAGGTTTTCAGAGGCTCCTTGTTCGCGGACCTATTAGGAAAATCGTGTTCGCGGCTTGATGGCGACACAGGCAGCAAGCAACTGAGACGCTTCACTTTTTTCCAGCCAAGGAGACCCAACTCTCCGCCTCCTCCCACCGACCAGGACTCGGTTACCCAGACGCCCGTGTGTCACACTGTAGTCCAAAATGAGCTGACTTCTCTCATTGAACAAGTTTAGAACATGGACAATATGACAGGAAACGTTTGGCAAACGTATTATTACAGTATGTCTTCTCAAAGGGCAATATTATATTAATTCAACGTGGATAAACTTTACATGACACCGTGTGCAGCTTCTGCGGCAGACAGATTCAACCGCAACTCATTTAAAATATTGTCTAAGTAGCTAGCAACACAAGAGCACCAAGCTAAGGGTACATTGCCTACAGTCAAGTATGGCGGCGGTAGCATCATGACCGTATGAGCGCTGCGGTTCATTGATGGCTACGTGAATTCCAACAGGTTCCAAAACAAAGCACGACAGCGTGCGAGTTTTCCGACATAAGTAGCCCAAATACACCTCCGAGGGGATCAAGTGCGTTGCGGAGGAAGCAAATTGTCGTGTCTTTCAATTGAGCGCGTGGGACATCAGCCAGCAGAAGAACCGTGGATGAGCAAGTGTCTGCCAGCCACCCCAATGACGTCATCAAGGTGGAGTGGAGGATTCCTGTAACACCCTGTTCAGCTGTATGGCTGTAGCTTAAGTGTCCTGGGTGCGTGAATAACAATGAAAAACAATTAGCGCTTAACTCTCATAACTACAAATGTGCCTGAACGCCTCATGGAGCAAGGAGAACAGAGCAGAAAGGAGACAGAGCATCAAGTTCTTCATTGGTCTGCATGCGTCTTATGAACTAGTAAGTAAGTTTGCTAAATATTTAGTGCATTAAGATTTGATTTATATTGGTGTTGCAATCGCCACAGGAAGCAGCTGTGAAAACCTGACCCTGAGTGGGGATTCCCCCGAAAATGAGGCTGTATCGTTGGTTGTGTACAGGTATGTTTGTACTTTGGCTACTGCTCTACAATTGATGAACTTTACCCTTCAATTTGGTATTAAATGAATATGCAGTCTTAAACCATTGCCATCGTGAGTGGACAAAAATGTGGAGTTCCACCTCAAGCCATTCAGATGAAGGGATGCCAACATCAGCCTGGAATAAAAAGATGTGTAGGATGATTCCTTATGTTTCACAGGGCTCATGTGATACTATCAAAATGTGTCCATGCAAAATACACATTTGACCCGGAATTGCAATCAAATTAATTAACCAAAGTCATTATGATCAATATTTTGAGCTAATTAAGATATTAGAAAAAGGTTTATTGTTTTTCAGTTTGCAAGAGTAGGGTGTACATGGCTTCAGGTCAACTGTCTTGAGGGTACATGACTGTAAACAGTTTGGGAAGCACTGGCCCAGAGGATTAAGACAGTGCTAGATCACAATGAACACTGTACATTTTCACTGTAAGGTTTTCGCACGGTACATCGAAGTAGGACAACGTTGTGGTTTATCTCAGAGATGGGGATTTTTGTGGTTCCAGAGGCAATTGGGCTGCAATGCCAACGTGACTCACAAAGAGAACAGTTCTTAAACACAAACTCTACACATACAGACAATGACGCAATCTCTGGAATTATGTGAACGTGATGCAATATCATTTACAGTAAAATCTTGTAGATTGTGTTGTCTGGGACTGAAAAGTGGATCAGGAATGTGTTAGCATGTGTGATACAGTGTGTAAGGATATTCATCCACAGGGTACACATATTATTAGGCACCAGCACAATCTGAAGACATATTGCACAAGAGTATAATAGAAATCTCATGCAGTTTAACATGATGCATCCATTTTTCTTTGAATATTTTCAGTATAGTTTTGTATTGGATCTCACCAAACAGTGTAGGTGTACCTAATGATGGGACCACATGTTTATGGATGCATTCCTTTTTTTGGACAATATACTTACAAATGACTACAATTAGCACATATGCATAAATGAGCAGAAATTAGCAAAGCAAGACATATGTAAAACAGTGAAAGTCTTTAAGTTGTACATCCATTGTGTCATTTATTAGCTTTTTTTAAAAAAGTTGCAATTTTTACTTGGGTTTAGTGTGTATCCACAGTGCCAATTCAATCTTTTATAAGAACGTTTGCTCAGTTCCTGCTTCGCCCGTTGATCTGCGAGTCATGATGTTGATGGAGCAGCTAAAATCTGTCATGCTAAATAACTGCTACAGGAGTTGAATGCAATAAAAGGCACTTTTACAGTATAATATGTAGTCATTTTTTAGTCTTCACAAAAAGTGCAAATAACAACTGCAATGAAAAATTACAAATGTACATAAACTTTAAGGTTTTAGCCATCAATCCGCTGAGTCCAACAAGAGGGTACAGGAAGTCCATGTTTTCGTTTGGGTTACCACGACACAGCTCAGGACCCCCTGACGTCAGTCTCACTTCAGTTTTCTACTTCCCTCTCTATGATGCGCTGGAGTGAAATATGAATGCGCCGGTCACCATAATACAGGGAAGTCAACTTTAGCGAAGCCAGGGTCTTGTCGTAATTCCCAGTATGTGTTGTTGGTCACCCATGTGTCATCCTCTGACTTTCTGTCAAAACAATACCAAAAAAGTCAATATTTCCTATGCAGTAACTTTACCAGAGGTACCTTTAATTATTTTTTCATCAAACCAAACCAAACATGACAAGTGTGAACAATAGTTATGATGCTAATTTTATAATAAAGGTGATCACAGAAGCACAGTCATAAAACAAGCCGGTAAGAAAGGTGAAATATGATGAATAAAATCTGATTCAACTGACATAAAAAATATGATTTAACTAATAAATATTTTTGTTTTGGTGTCACAAAAATATTGTGATAAACATATTGTGAAAAAACATGGTCCGTCTGTTATTCACGGATGTCTTACAGTAAATTTAGGCTAATACAGGTTTTTACTGCCGTTAGGACAGGACTGTCCAAATTTTTTTTCCACATAGTGCAGAGGCCACTTTGATAAACTGTGTACATTGAAGATGAAAAAATCAAACTCCCATGTGGCTAAGAATATGCTTTCATTTTAGCATTGTGTTATCGGTCACAAAGCAAATTACTGCAATATCTAAATATAGCTCATTAATAATGAATCAATTTTATTTTTAGAATATCCCGACGGCAAATTAACAACAAAAAAAGCTCCAGGAGAAAAGCCTTCTACTTCTCCATCTTAAACAGGACGTTTAACGAGGAGACTGAATTAACAGACATTATCACTTGAGACACAGTGGCCTCTGTCGATGTTACCCGACGGTGATGAGGGGAAAAAAGACGATTGCGCATCCAAACACAGAAGTACAAAGTCGGCATACTTGAAGAATCGCGGCTGGTGGGTCATGTTGTTGTCCTCCTGTACTTTCCTCCTCTCTCGCTGGAGCTGCTCTATCCTCTGCTTCTGTTCCTCAGCTCCTTCCACATTTCCCTCCTCCAGGAGCCTGAACATTGAGGCAAAAGACAAGTCAACTTCAGTAGAGCATTGGCAGGGAGTGTACCGAATCTATTTCTTTGCGCCCGCCTGGAGACGAGAACCTCTTGATCAGACAGACCAAGTAAACATCCTTAACTTAACTACAATGTCAGGCAATAGCAAAATGACCTTCAAAATTAAATGGGCAGAAACCCAACCTCTGGTCCAGCCTGAAGCGTGTATCTGAAGGGGGCAGCAAAGGTCTTAAGGTGGGATCCAACTCATTTAACTCCACAGCAAATTGAGTGAAGCCGTAGTACCGATCCTGATCTACTGGCATGGGATCTACACAAACATGAGATTGGGTGACATCAAGATACGGGCCAAATGTTTAAAACATTCTTAGAGTCAAACACTTACTTGCTCTCCAGATGCACGTGGCAGAAGGTGGGTCTCCTTGAAAAATAGACTCATGCCATTTTCCAAAAATGGAATGCACAACTTTTCCCGTTGAATCAGTCACCATGCCCTCGATCTCATTGACGGTAGAGCTCCATGACCTGGCCTAAAAAAATTAAGGATATATTGAAAAAAATGGAAAAATAGACAAAACTAATAACACTGTGCAGTCATTACACTCGTGAGTAAAAGGCTACATTTCAATCTGCCTGTTTTTTTGTTAAGTCCACTCTCTGTCCAGCAGATGGCACTGTGTGCCTTTATAGCATGCTGTTCTGCCGACCAAGAGTGACGATGGATCATGATTTAAGAAGCTGACAAAAGTGGACATAGACTGAATATGAAGCCTACTGAATGAGGCCACGTTTATCTACAAAGGTGAAACATGTTTTACTTAATGCCTCAACTGAATTTTCATTTTCATTCTGTATTGTCTCACCTTGACAAAAGTGACTTTACACTCGCATGTGCTATTGTTGATATTTTTAATGGTCATCTCCCCATAGTGTTCAATCCAGCGCTGACCACTGATGATGTTATGGATGCAGGATGTCACTTTGTTCCATTCATAATGGTCCCCATACCTAGCAAACATGGGTCAAAAATGTGAGTTTAGTTCAAATCCAGTAGAATTTCTGCATACACTGGACGGGATGATGGTAAGTTTACACATGTGAACAAGCGAGTCAATGGCACAAAAAGCAAAGGAGTAAATGACCTACGCAGGCAGTGTGACGTGGGTTGTTCCCATTGGAACTATCTCCATAGATTTGCCCCAGAATTTGTTTTTCCACCGAACATCTAAACAAGGGAATGGAAAATAGTAGGTGACGACAATAATTGCTAAATCAGAAAAAGTTAGAGCTTTTCCTGTACAGAAAAACTACAGTATTTGTAGAATAAATAACGACAAGGGTTTTTCATGCTCACCTTGCCAAAAAGTAAAGTTCTTGGAATCTGCATGGCATATTGAAACAGGAGGGTGGTGGCTTACCTGGAATATTATGTCGCAGAAAATAAACAAGAAGTGTTACTTAGGCCACAATAATCAATAAATCAATTAACCGCATGACAAATAAAAACAAACTCCATAATTTTGCCAGCCTCAATATACAGACATGTACGTGTTTGTTTTCCTCCTCTCTCTCTACCAAACAGGCTGAATGACAAGAGGGTGTGCAGTCTGCTATGCAATCAAATAATTTCTTTGTACCTGTTTAAAACACCATCTGATATCAATTTCAGTACGTTTATGCATCGTCGTTTTGTGACATGAAAAAGTTTGTGACAAAGACAATTAAAAAAATAATACATGATGGGAACTTGCGCTTTAGCTGCTGTGATTCCCGAATTACAATGCATTTTGCTGCATCCAAAACATTTACTTTCACCCAACTCGTACAAAAAGTTTCACCTCATTAAACGTAAACAACATACACCATGTTGCTAAAAGTGAGTCAAAGAAGTGGATATGCAAATAATGTGAACAATGTTAACCTCTGAGTATTCCCTGGTTATTTCTGTTTTTTTATTTCTGTGTGCAATATACGCGTTACGTTTCACTTTGGAAAGCAATTGTTTACATCATGTTTAAGCGCTTTTTTTTTTTTTTAATTTAAAAAAGCTCTTGACATTCCAATACTTCTTCTTGTTTTACTTTTGGCTTATCCCTGCTAATCACTTCAGGGCTCGCCACACCAAATAAATTTTATTCTGTGTTAAGTACTATTGACAATTTGAAGTTTATTGCTTTTGATACGATGTACTCCCATTATTATGCCATTTATTATAATTAACATTAATGAAAGCAATTATTTAGTACAATTTGTTAACGTAACTAAGTGTTCTAGTAAATAACAAGCCTGACAATGTCTCACAACACTGGAAGAGGGCGCTGTTTCTCATGTTTATAAAATATCACAGGACAATATTACCAAATTATGACAAAGTTATACCTTTGAGTAGGTCACCTGTATCAAACATACCTGTTCTGCTATAAACCTGAAGCCCTTATCGGGTCTGTCACACTCAAAAGTCTCTCCCAAGACTGGGTTAAAGGGTTTGCTCCCAGCTCGATAATAGGAGGATGTATATGCAGTTATTGCAAATGTCGCAACGTACACCTACATATGAAGAGAAACACGTCAGATGAAGAAACATAACAATTCCACACATTTTCATATGCGACTCCCATCCTCTCACCATGCGCTGGTAAGGGTTGTGGGTCTTGTTGGCCGTGTGCAGCAGCTCACTGTACTCCAGCTCCTCACACAGCCTCTGCAGGGTGTTGAGTGGCTCGTTGAGCTGGACCGGCACAGCCACCTTGGACAAGTCCTTACCAATGTTGTTCTTCAGAATGTTCCACAAGCTCACGCTGCAAGCTGGACTGGGAGAGGGCAGCATGGAGCGGCGGTGAACCACAGTCCTTACGCTGCTCACTGTAAGATGATAACAACATGTCTGAAAGAATTACAACATTGGAGACATTATAGCATTTCTTTTAAATGTATCTTCTGCAGACAATGTTGATGTCACTTCACATGTGTCTTGTATGTTAAAGAAAAACTTTAAAAAAAATTGACCACCATCTACAATTCTTATGCGAGACATGAAAACACATTAAAAGAGGCAGCTCATTAATGCACATCTATTCCGCCTACACAGCCTGTTGTTAATGCACCTCCAAAAACCAACAAAGTTTTATGGTTGTATTTACGTGCTGTCACCATGCAGTAACACGTACGTTCATGATAACATGTAATACTTACAGTATTTTGCCATATTTTGGTCCTTTTAAGCATTACCGAAACTTCCTTCTTGGGTGCATTGATTGCACATAGCAACATACAAATAAACACTACACCTGGCATTAACTTTTACAAACTCAAAAACAAACACACAGCAGCAGTAGCGGCAGCTCCAATATGTAGTGTTGCAGACTGTTGTATGTTGTAAGCTGCAGACTTACGTTAGTGGCCTGAGGGGTTGTGAGCGAGTGGGTGGTAAAGCTAGCCAGCTAGTAGCTAGACGGTGTGGTGTGGTGCTAGTAACGTATTTCTTCAGCATAACAATGTTAATAACAATACCATTATTAACCAGTAGCTTAATATGCAGGTCACATTATGTAAATGGAGCGTTGTTGGCGATTTTGGAGGTTTTTCCTGAAGGTTTTACAGGCACAATAGTTGCATCCTAGAGAAGGATGACATGTGTGTTCATGTCTCACTTAGGAATTGCGACTTGGAACATTTTCAAAACAAGTGCAGGTTTCCTTAAACACTGCAGTGTCAGTCATGTTCGCAACACTCATTCCAGAGGATTAGTCATACATGAGAGTTCCACAAGCACACATACAGTAGACACGTTTGTTTCATGTACCCGAGTTGTGTCTCTCACTGAGCGCCTCGTTGCTCAACGTATCCATCGAGATGCTGTCGCTGACATCACTGACATAGGAGTCATCATCTGATGCCTGAAGATAAGCCGAGCAACGATGAAATGTCAGCATGCAACCAGCAAATACACACAAGTTACAGACGATTGATTTTGTGCTGTAGGTAAAAGTCACTGATTTATCTTTAATTGGGTACCATCAACATATTTTATGTATTATCTGATCTTGACACTGAAGTTTTGTCGACATGGGCAGAACAAGAATTAAAACTAACCGCTGCATGTACATTTACGTGTGATATCCGCTACACACAAAGGGAGAACGAGTGTAGATAAAAGATTTTTGGAACCTATGGCACTTTGTTCCTTCATTTGTGCACATTTGTATTTTGATTTTTTTTGTTTTCATGAGATGTGTGACCTGTGGCCCTAATAGGATAAGCGCCATAGAAAATGAATGAATGAATGAGATATGTGTTTGGGTATTAGGTGTGGTCCAGCGGTTTGGCTGTAAGTGGCAGTGGCATTTGCCTCGAGCAAGCTCAAGGGAGACAAATTGACAAGCTGCTTTGGCTGAATTAAAGTGTAGCGTGCTGTGAGGTACACTGTGCACAAATCAGGTTTTCATTGCCGTCAACGAAACAGCAGTCAACCTGCCTTATCGTCCTTTCTCTGACATTACAATACTATATGCGCTTATCTAACAGAGTTCCTGCGTTAATTTTGTTGCAAGTCTTGACTACGATGACAACACAGCTTTTGTACATGCACAAATCTTTCTTCCAGAGGCTAACACTAAACAATAATAATAATAATAATGGGTGTAAAATCCAGGTTAATACTGCCATGCTTTCACTACACACTGAACAGGAAGTCACTGCGTGCACGTTTTAATTGTGTAGCGCTGGACAGTTACGTTCTGTTAAACTGCTTAGCAATAATGAGGAAGTTGACAAGGCTCAACAACGCTCATACAAATGATCCATTTGGGTCCCAGATGGAGAGAAAAGTGGTCGACCATGTAAGTTGATGCAGACTTCAGTGGGCACTTTTCAATAATAGTAACACCGTGTATCAGTGCTTGATGAGTTGTTCGACATAGACTTGTGGATATAAGCTGGACAAAGATAAGAAGGTTGCAGTGCCTTTGATTTTAAAAGTAAGAATAAAAGGCTAGTACAGGTGTTCATGTGTGACCTCATTCTCAGAAGAGGAAGAGGACAGCAGGTACTCCTGGGCATCAAAGAACTCCGATATCGACTCAGGAATCGATGCTCTGCTCTCATTTGACGCCTGGTGGACCAGAGAATGAGATTCTTCTGAACACTCCTAATAGGATGATAAAACCATGTTGGGAGAATTATTACAGGGGTTTTTACAGGGGGTGTTTATTGTGTAATCACACAGATCAATGTGCTCAGAGATGCCGTGTTACTCACTACGCCATAAGCGGTCTTTAAGGCAGTCACCTGCATTGGCTGCAGAGCTTGCATTTCAATGGTGTTCTTTAGTCTGTCTCTTTCTGCTAACAGGGAGCTATATGCTGATTTCAGCGTGGAGTGGACTGTCCAACAGAAATGTAGCACGGTATTAATGGAAACGCCACAAGATGCAAATAGATGAAAAAATTTAAATATCTTTCATAAGCAGACTCACTGCGGTTGGCCAGCCTGCAGAAGTTCTGTTGCATTTGCGAAACCTCGATGGGAGAGTCTGGAGATTCCGGACAGACCTCTGGGCTGTTGGCCTCCATGACTGGAAGATTGGGATTGGAGGCATTGGGAACATTAGCTGTCTTAGAGGTGGATGTGGCCTGCAGGGAAAATTAGAGATGACGATGGAAGAATATATAGAATTCTGAAGTTCAAAATACACTGCACCTCACCTGTGTTGCTGTTTTGCTATCTTTACTTGCATTGTTCTTGGATCGCCATTTTCTTGTCCTCTTATCTTTCTTTGGTACGTCAGAAGTAGACGTCTGTGGCAGCACAAAAAATCAACATTTGTGAAGGTACCATTTTTATCATGCTAGCGTGATGGATTTTCTTCTCACAACAACAAATTATGAACAGCAAGACAGAGAAAAGTTCTTACATGTAGTGCACTGATGGCTGGGGCAGAGTAGGTGCGGTGCAGGACTTCCATGCTCCTCAGAAGCAGGTTGAGTTCCAGTAGGTATGATTCACACTCCTCCAAGTCTGGTAAAACACATTATATTCCCATTATTTCCTATTATGTGATGACTGCAGGTAGGTTAAGTCACTCCTTTTAATTATGGCTTGATAAACCTGAGTTGAGAAAAACAAACCTTTGCCACACTTTTTCATGTCCTCTTTGGAGTGGAGCCAAGAGCTAACCTTGGCCTGTTGTATGGACGCTTGCTTGGTGAGAGAAGCCCTCTGCTTGAATGGGAGAGATGGAAGAAGCAACCAGCGTTGAGTCCTTTTGCAATACAGCATTCGGTAGCATTGGTGTGACTTACTGTCCTGAAGGAGTCATTAAGGGAGGGTGAGGAAAAGGTGTGGGGGTTGTAGTAGTGGGATTGGGGGTATGAGGAGATCTCGTTCTGCCGAAACAAACGGTGATTACGCAGCTTTGACACCCATTCCTCAAACAGCTCGGAGGACTTCACCTGGGTAGCAGCAACGTTGTGTGTCAAATACAAAATTTGAAGTGTCCCACTCAATCAAAGTGATCCTCTAATGCTACCTTTAGGTGATAGATGTTGTCTTCTGTGTCCAGGTCAATGCACATGGCTGACTTCTTGATTGCCATAACGGAGAGGCCGACGTCGATGCAGCCGTGAAGCTTCCCCTTCTTTAACTGTCAATCAAACATCATGTTAGCACGCAACAATAACAAGAGTGACACTCTTGAGGTGTAATACTTACGTCTGTGCTATGCTTTGCATACTTCAGGATGCCCTTGTCCAACACAAAATATCTCTAAATGGTGAAACACAAAAGTCATGTCAATATTTCTTGACAGAATAGTTTTGATAGAATGGTGGTTGTTAAGAAAAAGCTTTAAATCAATTAAAAAACATTCCCTTTGACTTGACAGACAATTGTTCACTTGAAGAGGTCCTCTATCCTGTTCAGTTCAGGGGCTTTCAAAACAATTCTATTAAGTTTCTTTGAATGAAACTTGCACCTCATTTTTTGTTATTGATCTGGTCCAACAAAAAATAGAAACAGCACATTTTTTCATAGCAAACATGAATGGGGTGGAATCTGTCTATAGTGCCCCAAACTCTGGAAAAAAACAAAAGTTTTCACAGAGGCTGAGTCACCAAAGCGTGGATGCTTTGTGAGTGTATGTGTTTAATAAAATAATAATTAATTGTGTAGATAAATTTATCTGCATTCTTCTCCTCTTGGCCAACATCCCTGGATTCCGCAACATCCTCCATGGGATGAATATTGGAGAACCCAGCGTGGGGGCGGCGCTGCAACCTCAGGAAGAACTAGCACCGGATCCAAGCATCAAATGTTTATAACAGATCAATCAAAACATGCGAATCAAACTGGAGAAAATTAATTCGCAGTGGCAAACCCTGAAGGGATAAGCAAGGATAAGCTGAAAGGAAAAGAAGAAGACACACTAGCATGCCAACATGGTCTGTTTACATTATCTTTAATTTGATACCTAATATTATTGATATTATACAGTATAATAATCACCATTATGTCTGTCCTGAATGGCAGCAATGGTAGGGGTAACAACAACCATACAGAAAGATGCTTTTACTATACTTATTGCTGTGTCTGCTGGTATCTCTCACCCTCTCTACTCTCTCCCTGTCCATCCCCAAGTTCTCCAACTATGCTCCATAACCAGTCGCAAAGTTCTTCAGTCAGTTCCCACAACTATACACCCTCTGATTATTTGGCCCAACCAGTACTATAGAAACAGGCCATGACGTGGATGCTTTCACCATCTGTGGTTACATTATGGTCTCTTCTCGTCCGCTATTGCATGCAATTTGACTCTTGAATTCGCTTGTATGCCTCACTGCTCTCCATTTTTTTTGAACTTTGCTAGTTTCAGTTTTGAGCTTAGTCTGTACAGTACAAATAACTGTGTATATACTATCAGTTTCTCAATAGTATTTAAATACATAGGGGCGCAAAAGCATATCTGTCCCCCAGTGGGGGCATGACAAATAATAATTGAGAACCACTGCCCTAATCCTTCCCCAATGCTGTCTTTTCTACTCTTTCTTCTTTGTCTGTCATACCTCCAACCACGTTCTGTTTGGTGGTTTTAACAACAAATTTGCACTGTCTCCGTAACAGGAGGGGTATATTAGACTTGTCTGAACCTGAAAGCTGTTCTGGCAAAATAATCATATAATTATATATAATAATCAATTATATGTAATAATCGACCAGTCCAGGGTGTACCCCGCCTCTCGCCTAAAGTCAGCTGGGATAGGCTCCAGCATGCACACGACCCTAATGAGGATAAGCGGCATAGAAAATGAATGAATGAATGAATATATAATAATATAATGTTTAGCGAGGGTCAATGAGGAGCTCACTTTGTGCCATCCTTTCATGGGCCACTTCCGCCTCTTGAGCAGAAAACCCTCCTGTCGCTCGGGTTCCTGCATGACGACAAGAGCCCCTTTGAGCCCCTCGACAATTTCCCAGCTGTCCTGTACCGAGGCAAAATAGTGCACATGTCAAACAACTACTATCGAAACGGCAAACACAAGTTGGTCACCAAAGGAAACACCAACCTGGTTACTATCCTGCTTAGAAGAGCCACTGCTATCACTGTGAGTTGGCGATGGTGATGTCATCTTCACTCTGACATTTGATAGTCACGCCGACCTGCTGAGAAAGGTAAAGAGGAAGTGATGTCAAAGCAAAACAAAGATGTTTCTCTTTTATTACGATGCGTGCAACCAGAGGAAGTTATAGTGTGTTTTTAATTGAGAAGCCCCACAGTTAAAGTGAACTGATTTTAAAGTTAGACTGATTGTTATCCACCCAAAAGGTAAAAGGCAATATTGGGAATGCTCAGACACACAGTTTAGAGTTGAAACACTGGTGGATTGTCACTGACAAACACTCCCCATCCTCCACCAGCTTCAGCTTAAGAGACACGGACGAGTGAAAGCATGACATTCTTGTTGGTGGATAATGACTTGTTTCTGCTTTACTTGTTTATACAGTCGGAAGAAATGAGCAGTGGAACATCAGCTTCTGTCTGTGACGTAACAGACATTCCTCTCCTTTGCCACGCATGCTCCAACCTGGCTGTGTTTGTTCATGCTTTCGTTGCGGCATTGTGAGCGTCTGCTGAACCACACCCCGGGAGTGTTTGGCCAACACCAAGACGTAATTATGAGGACAAATACAACTGTATACATCCCAAGTATGGGTGAGGTGATGCCAGGGAGCTTTTTAACATTGTGCATACATGCCAAATTGTGTATTGTTCAATTAAAAGCTGCAGCTACATCCACGCTCTGCAAACACGGTAATGGTTTGACTGAGTGTGTGTCTACTGTGGTACCTCGAGGCCTCCCTTATAGCAAGTGCCATGCACGCGGGTGAGTCAGCAACAGGAAAGAATGTGCCTCATTATACCCTAACAAGCTCAGCTAAAAGAAGACGGAGTCCGTCATGGAGCTCAGCGTTATACACAGACAACATAGAAACAATAAACTTGAGCAGATTGAATAAGCTAAACAAAGTTTTCATGTTACAGCATGGTCGACTGGCATCAGTGGTCAGTAAAAGTGGCAGATTACATAATATGTTTTTTTTTCTTCTCTCCTTCAAAACCCTGCAGCAACCTTGAAAAGCTGTCCACTGCACAAGGTCCCACAATTGTAAACAGTTCCTCACTTTTAGGTGCTTAAATGTTTGTGCAGAAAATAATAAAAACTCGTATTATTATTATTATTACACACGCAAGCTACTGTTTAGCATATTGGATTTTCCGAACTATGAGTGTCAATCATTAATGACACTAAAGGATCTGTTAAAGAGGTAATAACAGTACTAAAAGTCACAAGACCCTGGTTGAAGGTCACGGTGAAGCATGAAAATGTGTGAGTCATGCTCGTCAGGATTTTTTTTAGTCATGCAAGGTTTCATAAGTAGTTCATTAACACTTATGCAGCTAAGTAGATTGTGACTGGAATATTGCGAATATGTACAGACCTAACATTTCTATTGAAAATGTCCTGCGACTATGCACGAGGCGCACTGTATTGACAGCTGTATGACAATTAGCATGGTTGAAAACAAAGGAGAAGTGGAGAATATAGACGAAGAAAGTGTTGCTAGGTACCTCTGTAATATGGAAGGGGTTTGGTTTGGATAGAGCAGATGTGGAGCAAGAGATCATAATACTGTACATATGCAAAGTCTGCATAGCAACAGTGACGGCAAAAGTTAGGAACACGACAAATTTGTTCTACCATCTCAGACGCAAACACAGAGTTGAGTACAAAGAGTGTGTCATGAAGCATGAGCCTTCACAAAATTTGACTAGTGTTACAGCACACAGTGCAGACATGCGCAGCTTTAGGAGACAACACACTTTCTCTGTCACAAGGTTTCTACTTCTTATACTACTATTTATAAGCACAAAAAACTACTTCGGCGGGGCTGTTTGAGTCATGTTTAGTGCAGCACTGCCACAGGAACACACACTACACACACACACACTACAAATGTATGTGTCTTTTACACAACAAAGCTTAATATTGGTGTTCACCTGTGTCCAAGACGGGATGAGCTGCAGTGTGAAGAATTGTCAGACTGGTGTTTCCAGTCATGGCAAGAATGATAACTGTCATCAACCAGACAGGCCACATAGCTGTACAGTCTGCAATGTATTACTGACAATATGAACTGCAAATGAACCATCTGTGACATGCCCTACGATAAAGCTCCAGAATCTTCTGGCTAAGCTTCTTTGCAGAATTACCCAGTGAAAAATATGCATCATCTCTTGTTTATCAGTAAGTCGCCTTAAATAGACTGACATTATTATCAAGCACCCAAATCCTGCAACAACCTACAGCATCTGGTGGTAGCGGCAGCAGCACTTAGCACATCTTATCTGACCTCTGACATCATCAACAACCTGCACTCAGTAAAAAGACCCCATCAATGTTTAAGATAACTTTCGTTCCCATTCCAGTGCTTGACATTACTATTCAGCAGCACGTTGCTATGGGTACAAAACAAGAAAGCCTATTTGTTTGCTGTTCATGTTCATTTTGCACATGGAATCCGTACAACTGGCTTCACAAAAGAAAAACCAAACAGTAGGCTTGACCGATGCCGGGGGCACTGTACTGTAACAATATAAAAGCATAAGGACTGACAGGCAATGCGGCCTTCTGGCATATTAGGCGAGGCGAAGTGTTGCAGATTTACCAGCTTCTAAGAGGGTGTTGTGTTAAGGAACGTGATAGAGTGACAAATCAGTATCAGTCCAACTGAATGGTGACGCCTAGAGATATAATAGGAAATAAACACTTTCCTCACAATCACGTATTACTCATCTAGAAAGTAAGTCATTACCAATATTTCCAAAAAACTAATTATATTTCAAATAGCACCGTAAACAAATCTCCTATCCGCTCCTGGAGTTCCACAAAACACATTCTATTATTTTGCTCATCACAGCTTGACAGATCAAAATAATTGAAAATGAGGTCATTCTCATGACAGAAACCTTCAGTATGGAGGCCCTCGAACAACACCTCAGATAATAGAAAAGGCAATATACAGGTTAATCAACAAAACAACAATATTTTAAATTGTTCAATTAATACTACAACTGTAAATGGAAGCCTGCTAAAGGAAAAACTATTTTCAATCTATAACGATCACGGTGCCATTTCAGAAAGGCGCCAGCGCCGGCTACCTATGTCGCTAATAAAACACGGCGAGTGGACGCGAACTCCACAGGTGTTCACCTTAAGCAGACCTCTCCCGGAACCGACTGGACTGCCAACGCAGCAGTTCCCACACCAAGAAAAGAATGTCAGTAATGCCAACGTGGCCGTCGAAGCGGCACTCGCCAGACAAAAGGTAACAATTTAATTCCACTTTCGAACGACGGTGCTATTCGGGCACTGCTTGGCCACCAAATGTCACGACGAAGTCCATTAGCCATTCTATCGAAAGCGGCGGTTTCCACCTCATCAAAGATATAAGGGCAGCGCTGCCACTCAATCCGACGACAAACATTCATTCATTCATTCATAGATGGGGTTTTTTACCTGCGTTACCAGTTCAAGCGCGTTAGATTCCGCAGTGATAACTACCCAATCTCATCTTGACAAAAGTACCTGCCCGTAAAGTGCTCTTCCTCGCTTCGTGGCTCGAAAACTGGGGTGAGGGAGTGGTTTGCTTGGAAGGCGGGTTGAGTGACGTTCCCGTTAACCAATCACAAGTAGGGGTTGAGAAAAGTGGGGCGTGGAGACGACGGTTGCCTCAGACGTTTGAAATTGAAAGCCTTTTGAGTGACGTGGCCAGGAATTCGGTTGGCTGACTGTAATGAAGGTGAGAGGCTGTTTGAAATAGATGTGTCCATTACTACCAAGAGCTTAGAGACAAAGATGATAAATGTATCAGCACATTTGTTTGGGAACAATTTAACAATATATGCATACATGCAAATCTACGAAATTTAGCAAATTAAAGCCAATATGGTATTGTAGTACCACATAAGTAAAACAAAAGAAACAAACAATAAGTAAACAAAAGAAAAAACTGCTGTTGGCTCTCATTCAAATTCCTTTGGATTTCTGACCCCAAAACCCTTTTGCGCCCAATGAATTATTCCCTGAGTTTCTAAACAATGTAACAATATGTAAATAAATACATTTTAACAACACAACAAAAACACGCACATATCTGTGACAATGAACATAGAAGAGCACTAAAAAGTATCAATCCAATACAAACAATAGTAACCATATAGGGTGAGGGCAAATAATTATTCAGTTCATACAGATTCTGTAAAACAAACTCTGAACTGAATTTTCCAGTTTCCAAGCGACATCCTCATAACCATGAGGATTTGGAGAGTGTCTATAAAGAGGAGTGGACCAAAATCCTGTCTGGGATGTGCGCAACCCTGACATAACCCAGTACAAAGCCACATTTTACTTTGGGATCCAATACTAATTTTCCACCATCAAATACAAATTCATTATTAACCTTACATTTAATGTTTTTTTTTATTTTCTCTCTGTTGAAATAATGCTATTTAAAGAATAGGGACTATAAGTGAGAAATGTCTCTTTTCAGTGTACAGAATGAAAAGGGTGAAGTGTTTCAACCCACTACACCTCAATGTTCCTTGGAATGCCTCGCCTCCCTGCCTCAGGTTTTGTTTATCCAACAAAGCAAATTCCCCTCTTTGCATGGGAGAAAGGCTGCTCTTTCCTGATTGGGCTAATTTCTATAGCAACAGAGGGAGTGGAGAATTACCATAGGAAAAAAAGGGAAGGGAGAGCCAGAGTCAGGCGTTTGCAGAAACTTGTGGTGTTAACAAACATACAAGTAATATTGTTTACATTTACACCTAATTAGTGCCTAATGTTGTGTTTGATGAGTGATTGGACTGCAGATGTGCTTTATGTAGTGGTAATGAAAACATTTCATTTTAAACTCATTTTTAAACACTTCCTTTTCCTACCGTAAAGACAGAGACACACCCTGGTGTGTTTTGAACCACACCTGTTGCAGGTTCACATTCTATCAGGCATAATGCCTCACACCTATTTAACTTACAGTATGGTGCAATTTGAAAGTTTAAAAAAAGAGAGTAGGTCATGAATAAAATAACATAGTGAAAGCTGATTCCAGCATGGCTGTCTACATCACCTATATCACCTTTCCGTCTCTCTCTCACACACACGCACGCACGCACGCACACACACACACACACATCCATGTCAGTGTACACAAAGGAAACGCAAACCAGCATTGCTTCCTGTTAAACACACTTCATCGGGTAAAATGCTCCTCCAGGTGAGCACATAATAGCTTTTAAAGGCATGATCTGTTTGTTTAATGGGCACATGGCTAAGTGGTAAATGCTAACACACCTCAAGCCGTAACTTTCTAACTTTTTAGAAGGGTTTGACACAGTGTACAGGCTAGCCACTGACATGCAGTCAGGGGAGGCAAGTGAGGTGGAGCTTCACCAGTCATAATAAGAATGACTGGTGAGGGGGAAAATAAGAATAATGGTAACATAAAATAAATATTAATATTTGTCCATTCAACTGTGTTCTAAATGTATTTTCTAAATGAGTCACATTGTTTTTAACATTTTATTACATAAAAGTTGCAGAATTTGCAGTTTCCTGATCAAATACCAGGCAGAAACTTGAAGCTGCGGTAAATGTGCCGATTGAATTGGATCATGGCACCTGCCAGTTTTTGTCAGCCTGTCCCCAATAATAGTATAATGTTGTGGAAACATTTATTAAACACCATGCTGTTGTACAGTCTTTGTAATGCCTCCAGTGTAAGAGTGACGTCGTTATTCTTGGTCACTGGAGAATGAAATAGAAAATGTCATACTAGATGGATGGATGGATGGTGACTAAGAAGTATTTGGGGAAAAAAATTCAAGATATTTTTTAAACAAAAGTGAATTATTCTCTGCCTTTTCTTGTTATCCTCCGTATCTGTTATCCTCTACCTGTATTAACATAAACAAATCTCCAAAAGAGTCACCAGCCATGAACCTCGTTCAACAATGATGTAGCGCCATTGTTGCAGTAATTGACTAAAACAGCAGAGGGCAGTGTTGCACAAAATCACTGCACCCTTCTGCAAATCAAACGGTTTCTTAACAGATCTCTAATATGTTTGTGATTTGTGGGAGACTGACATAATTGCTGATTTAGTCAGATGCAGTCACGTTTTAATGGGATTTGTGCTTCCAGGTTTGCCTGAAGACCTCAAGGCACATTATCCCCATGTCATTATGTGATTCAACCTGATTGTCTGCAGTTTTTTCATCAAAGAGTTGTTCTCCCTCATTATCCTGTACACCACCCCCACCGTATTCCTCCCCTTACCCCCTCTATCCTTTCAAGGGGGCAATGTGCAGTAATTTTTTCCAGATGTTGAGTACTTATGTTCACCCGCACTATGCTCTCACATAAGGACGGAGCGACTCTTCTAGCTCTGTTCCCTCCTCGACATATTGGTCACAGCACCATAATGTGACCTCACTAGGTCAGCAAAGGAGGGGTTGGAGTGACCCTTCCCAAAGCTGAAAGGAATGCATGAGCGGGAAATGCGTTTCCCATGTTGCATTGGGGTGCGTTTGTAAAGAAAGCACATTTGTTGTTCTTTTGTACAGATTGTTGTACAATCTTTTGTTTTTTAAAGCATTGTATCCCCCCTGTAATGAAAGCCAGCTGGGAAGCATTGGGAACATGGCGGTGTGGAGCTTTCCTGCCCAGGTGTTCCTCCCACACTTCCTTTGTCTTTTATATGATAAAATGACACCACGATACTGTGTGGACACAAGTCTTAATCATTATTTATTTATCCACTGAGTGTTGGATTAGGTGTTCAGCATGGATTAAGAGAGTTTAAGGAAGGATTTTTCTGTTCCTCAGTGCAAAATGCAAAAGACATGGGTGGATGAGTTTGGTGTGGAAGAACCTGTGTGTGAAATATTCCCATTTTTGATATATTTTATGTACAGAAAAAAAAAAGACAGGACTCAGTTCTAAATATTTCTTTGTATTAACGGCTCCAAATGAACTTAACATTTAATTCCAGTTAAGAGAGCACACGTCTGAAAATAAGTAGTAGATAAATAGAGAACATTTGAATGACACTTTAACCGCATTATGAGCCATGACGGATTGCCACACCACAAAATTTAACTTGAATTCACCTTTTGAGTGTACATGTATTTTGTGGGATTTCCGAGGATATTCAAATGCAGCAAATTGTATTTACTTGTATTGACTAAATATGTGATAGAATATCTTTTGCTCAAAATTGGCTACTTATCTCAGGTAACTGAAACTAATTCCTTCTCATTCATCCCAGCAGAATCAGGCATCTTAATAAAGCCTTACACTGTGGGACGCTGAGCAGCTACTGGCTTGGATGGGGAAGCATAGAGTGGTTGTTCCACTGCGCAAAACTGGACAGTCATTGGAAAAATCCTGGGCTTTGTCCCACTAATAGAATGCTGAGCTCTCTGGGTGTCTATGGGGCAGTTGTCCGGCAGGGACGTTGGGCTTCTGCATGATGATTGGATGACCTTTCTGAGGTGGAATCCCTTTTTGATTGACAATGAAATGAGCAAATCAGCGATCTTGAACTAAGATAAACATCCACCAAGCATTTTCCAAGTTTTTCTTTCTGTTGTTTTGAACTCATTCGGGACTTTACCGATACCCAGCAACTTTGTCTTTGTTAAAAATGACTAGCAACAAAGGGTAGAATTTACATAGAAAAAAAAATACGTTTATGATGTAGGTCGGAATGAAATGAGCTTCCCCTCCTTGAATGACCAGCAGCCGCCAGGGTGTTGAAATTTGAAAGTGTAGAAATGTTTAAACTAATAACATGTGGAATTTTTGTTTTAAATTCAAACAACTTGGAAGTCAACCAGTGTCACTAGATAGTACCCCCCCCCCCCCCCCTGATTTTTAGGTTCTGTGGGTGTGCGTGCCCTGTGTCCCAATACTTCTACAGTGAACATCCTTTTAAGAGCCGTCCATCTTTGCGCAGTGGCAGATAGGAAAGAATCTCTTTCACCTTCCCCCTCTAAGTGCATAAACATGCTCAGTCACCCCCGTGCAAACATACACACACTGTGTGTGTTAGTGCGTGTGAGCATGAGTCCGGCCAGAGTCAAAGCTCTTAATGATCCCGCCAGCTGTTGCTCTTGTAAACACACAATCCCACCACCACCTAGCTGCCTCTTTCCTTTCCTTCCTTGGTTCCTAAATGAGTTCACTGTTGAAAAAGCGTGTGCATATACCTTTTAAACGCATACGCTGTACAATCTGCTGCTTGTTATTCTATTTGATAGGACGCCGCAAGGGATACTACAGTATTAATCATGAGCAGCTTATGGATACAGCAGTGTTGTTTTATATGTAAATCCCACATGGGTGGACAATGGGGCGAGGGTCAGGCCCGCAGAGGAAAAATTGATGAGTCCAATCTGATTTACAACAGGATGCATATGTTTCCACTAAGACCCTTTCTGCTTTGACTTTGTTACTTTGTGTGAGGCTCATTAGACCCTCACACGGTCTGTAAATACACAGCAGTGTACGCGGACATGCAGCTTTGTAAAGTTAGAATCTTGTGTGTCATTAGAGCAGGGATGTAGGAAGAAAAATTGAAGCACACATTGACGATACTAAAACCAGTCCAAAGTATGTCACTAAATGCTAAACTATTTGAAGAAAGCATCGACATACAGGTGACAACACAAACAGCTATCTATATAATATCTAATAATTAGGGCTGTCAAATGACTACAACTTTTAGTCAAGTTAATCAGTTTTTGAATGAATTAATCATGATCAATCACTCAATTTGCAGCTTTGTGTGAAATATGCCCATTTTTACTGTATTTTATGAACAGAAAGATAAACGACATGACATGAAATATACGTACTGTATCTTTTCAAATTTAAATTAAGCTAAAAGATATCACACTTCTGAAAATGTATTGGCCCAAGACTAGTCTCTGTCATAGTAGCAGAACATTTGAATCTCATTTTAATCGTGTATTATGGGCAATGTGGGGTTGCGTTCAAAGACACCAAGGTGACTTCACATGTTTTGAATGTACATTTTTCTGGGATTTCCAAGCATGCTTAAATGCAGCATATTGTACTTCCCCACCAAGACTTACATTAGTGAGCGATAAAAATGCTCATTTGAGTGTTTTCTTTGTCTTTGTGTTGAATTAGCACACACACACAAAACATGATGTTTGAAAGTGTTATTCCGAGGCTGAGCGGGCTGGAGACGTGTTGTGAGTCAGAGATACGTGTAGGGTGTTGGAATTGCACTACTGTCGATGTGTTCAGGTCAGAATAATGTTATAATCGAGCGGAGAGCGGTTATAATAGGGAGGAAGTGTGACACCCTGCCGCCATCATAATCGAGGTGTGTCTGGTCATGATATTAATTACACTGCAAATTACCGCTGTTAATGTGATATTTTTGACAGCATCGCTAAAAATAGATGTTATTAGATCTTATCATTAATGCATTTTCAGGTTATGTTGAGTGCTAGTAAAATAAATTAGATGCAGGCCCCCGGCCCGCACTTTAGACACCTCTTCAGCCCCATGGCGTTTTCCAGCCCTTAGAATATGCAAGTGTACCTAATATTGTGTCCAAGCCTTTCTCCAAGCCAGATAGATTGAAATGTCTGCAGTAGGATGCTGGTCCCATCCAGCCCAGCGGGGGTCCTTAAAGTTTCTATAGTATGCTTTTTAAATCTGGGTGAACCCCAGAACACCTTTCCCCTTGACTTTCCATTCCTTACATCCCTCCCTAGTCTAGTTTACAATTTATTACCATGCATCTCTCATTTTATTACCCCCGGCAACTGCCCCCCCTCACCTTCTACGCCGCCTCTAATTAATTAGTGAAAAGCAGACACGCTCTGTTAAGTCTTTCTTGTCGTGACACAAACCAGACAGCCGCCGTGCCACGTCCGAGGCTGAGTGTCTTCTCACTGCATGCGTGTGTTCTGCAGACATGCAAAAAGTACAGGTCGGGGAGGGATGTGGGAATACCAGAGAGAAGAGTTGCCAGACAGGAAATGACCCCCGGCTTCCCCAGGGGTTGTATTTTTCTGTCTCTTATATACAGACCCTGACTCAGAGAGATGACTACGATGTCTATGAGAACGAAGCCAATCAAGGGGTGCTCAGAGCCTTTTGTTCTAAGAGGGTCATCTAGTCGTGGTTCTGGAAAGCATTTCAGCAAATGTCCCTCAAGTGTGGTTACTTCCTGTATGCTGTGTATCTCCCATATGTCTCCGGTTAAAAAAAAAAATGGTGAAAACTTTATGTGAACTGCCTTCAGTCGCTCCTCGGTCAGCCAAATTGTGGTCAATACCTGCACATGCTACATTTACTCCGTCTTTCTTCATCCGAACAGATCAGATTTGGCACTTCTTCCTCCAGTGTCGATGACCTGAATTCCTTTTCTTGCAAATGTGAGCCATGTGTGCTCCGTATGGTCCCTCCATTATAAAGAGTACTAATGAGAAGAGAGTATAGCCTGTCAGAAATAAAAGGTACAATTTTCTGTTCCTGGAGGTCTATCCAACACTGTATCACACATACAAGGCCAATTATTGAAAGTGGTAACTTATGCAAAGCTACTAATGAACAGATGATCCCAAAACACAAAAGTCAAGAGGACATAGGGTTTGCCAAACTTGACATCAATATAAATAATTACCATCTCCCTGGAACCTGTTAACTAAAACACATGATGTAGTACCATAACTGTCTAATGATGCAGAACATGCAGGAATTCATTTATTAATACAACAAACATGAGCCCAATAGCCTTATGCCAAAATTTGGCTCATGGAATTGTACCCTGACATTCGGTAACGCAATAAAAGCTCACCTATTTTGAGTTCTGCCTTTGAAGTGTAAAAACTATTACCCTCTTGAAACCCCTAAAATGTCACCTTTGAACCTACAAAAATACCCAAACTAGTAGTCGGAGTAATGCATACAGTATCCAACATTGCTATTTAGTCATTATAAAGCAACAGTAGGACAATTTGCCTCAGCTTTCATGAATTTACTTAACGGTCCTACCCATTGTTATTCTTTTATAATCAGAGCTGTTGTTATCTATCTATATCTACACTGATGTAGATATAAATACTATCATTAGACACTCAAAAGGTCAATTGACAATTTAGGTAATTTTTGAAAGTAAAACAGGGGAAAAAAAGGAAAATAGAAATACAGTAATCTGTTCCAGAGTCAAACTGTGGTCATTATAAAACCTTTGTTATAATATTTGATGATCTCACGCATGATACTGAATCATAATAGTTTAATCGCCTTTACTTATTTATTCATTTTTACTTTTGAGACATATTTATCTCAAAATGTGTATTTTGGTTTTTACTTTTGCCTTTATGCAAAGTAAAAAAAACACATTTAATACGTATTTGTATTTAGTAGGCTTGTTTTGTCCTGTCTGTTTTGTCCATTCATCCACATCTTGGATGAAACTCGGTCAACTCCCTCTCTCGAGTGCACGTGTAACCCTGCAACTTGACTTGCCCATTTGTCAAGGTTGGGGAGGAGGGACTACAACCGTGTGTGTGTGCGTGTGTGTGTGTGTGTAATTCACAGTAGATGACCACTTCAGGGGATGGAGTTTTTCTGAGGAGGTGTGAGCATTGCCTCAGACGGCACCAGAGCTCAAATGAATTTGCTCTACATGCTGCACAGTGATGGAGTATTTCCCAGAAATTGTGCAGTCATTTGAACATCAACAAGTGATGCATTTTGTGGTCTCCTGAAAAAAAAGAGGACACGAATGCCGCACAAGTGCCACCAGCGTTGCGGGGATGGATAGCGGCTATTTCCTGGCGAGGATTTGCTTTTTCTTGCTGTCCCTCCATGGATTCACATCCTCCTCCTTCTCCTCTCACGCTGTGGGAGTTTGTCCCGGCCGCTGTGACTGCCAACATCCACGGCATCTCATGTGCGCCAACCGAGGTTTGCACACCGTGCCACTTCAAAGCAGCAAACAGGAAGAGGTGCTGGTTCTCAGTCTTGGAGGGAACTTCATTGGAAACATCTCTGCTCTTGACCTTGTGAGGTACACTGCCTTAGCAAGATTAGATTTACAGTTCAATCAAATCCAAAACATCCACCATGAGGCGTTTGAGAGTCTGTCTAATTTGGAAGAGCTCTACTTGGGACATAATCATTTGTCGAAGATTAAAACTGGAACTTTGCAACCTTTGAAGAAGCTGACAGTCTTCTATGGAAATAAAAACAACATCATGCACATAAATGCAGAACTTTTTGCCAGCTTGGAGCATCTTGTTAAACTGCGCCTGGATGGCAATGGAATAGAACGCTTGCAGGATTCAGTTTTTAAAGCCTTAACCAATCTACGTTACCTCCATCTGGAGTCCAACCAGCTGCAGCACATTCACAGAAACGCCTTTTCCAAACTCGCCCACCTGCGCTTTCTCAACTTGTCTCAGAATAAGCTGACAACCCTGCGAGGTGCCCTCACATTTTCCCATCTCCGTGCTTTGACAACTTTGCTCCTCTCTGAAAATGCAATCGAGCACGTTGGAAATAAAGTGTTCCAACATCTACAAAGACTCTCCAAACTCTCCCTCAGTCAAAACAGGATTTCTCATCTGGACAGGGGGGCACTGCTCGGCCTGTCAAGCCTTAAAGAGCTTCTCATGGATGGGAATGAGCTGGAGGAGATCCCAGCTGGGCTTTTGGATCCCCTGGAGCTCGTTGAGCATTTAGACTTTAGTCGTAACCGCATCTCTAATGTTAACTCTGTAGCTTTCATGCACCTGAAACAACTGCGGGTGCTGAAGCTGAAGAATAACAGCCTAACCAGCCTTTCTTGGGACATTTTCAGACTAAGTAGCCTCCTTCATGATGTAGATCTCCATGGCAACAACTGGACATGCGACTGTCGCATGGAGGGGCTGAAAAGTTGGATGTCCGCAGCGCGTTCTCGAGGGAAGATGTTGAATGTTTTTGTGCAATGTCATCAACCAGCATCTCTGAGGGGGGCTTACCTGGACAATGTGAACAGTTCCCAGTTGGAGACCACCAGGAATTGGACTCATTTGTGCAGGAGACGAGGTGAATCTGAGAAGAGTCAGGGAGCGAAGCTGTGGATCAAAATGATGCAGAAAAACCGAGAAAGGCATACATTGGAACAACCGGATGAGACCGGAGGGAAACGAGAAGGAGAGGTGCAAGGGGATCAAGGGGGGCTAGAACCAGAATCATCTCCTACTATTGAACATAAGAAGGATTCCTTCAGATCCAAGTCACGAGCAGAGGTTTTTAGAAAACGTTCCAAAATGGGTCGAAAATCCTCCACAGCACAATCACGGCAGGGCTATCCTACACCAAGTCATGCTGGGAACCACAGGAGAACCCCCACCACTTCAGTCCCATTAAGACAAAAGTTTGATCTTCTGAGTATGGATCACAAGGGGGGTCCAGCTGTCTTCACAGATCCATGCATCTTCAACCGCTTCTTCATAACGAATGTAACATTGGACCAGGTAACGAGCAGTACAGTCACTGTCCACTGGACAATACGTGCAAATCCTGGACTAGATGAAGTCCAGTATCGGATTTTGTTTGACAGATTTGGGACAGTAGTCCGCTTCCCACGTTATGTTTACGTCCCTGGCTCTTACCGCTCTGTGACCCTGCAGGAGCTCCGCCCGGATGTCACCTACATGGTTTGTGTCGAAGGCGTGGTCGCAGGTTCCGTGTGCCAAGTGGCCCCTCGTGACCACTGCTCAGGTATGGTCACTCTTCCCGAGGAGCACACCTCAGCGACATCTGACCTCCAACTGGTGACGATTCTGATTGTGGCCGGGAACACCATGATCCTCCTCGTAGTGGGAGGAGTCTGGTTGGGGCGGAGGCTAAAGAAGAAGCTGCAGAGGAGAAGGTCGGCAGTTCACGTACGCCACATGTACTCCACCAGGAGACCTTTTCGGGCCAACACGGCAAGCGCGTCTGTGTCGGGTGACTTTACAAGCTATCAAAATAGTCGCCCCGCTCATTTTGTATCACCAAAACTGGGAGACCTCATCGAGTTCCCCTGTGATCGCTTTCAGGATAATAGTTCCTCTTGCAGAGACAATGACATGCCCAGATACTCTGACTAGCCTCTTTTAATGAAGCAATCGTTTTCATTACAGTAATACCATAGAATTTGACACTTAGATATACTTTAGTCAGTGTGCAGCTTCTATAGCAGTGTATATTTACTAACCACTAAAAATGACTGAACACACAGCCATTGATGTCTAACGTCATGCTCTGGGGCTACATGAGTGCTGCTGGCACTGGGGACGGGAAACATGAATTCCCTCATGTACTGTGACATTGTGAAGCACAGCATCATCCTCTGCCTGGTGAAAGAGGATTAAGGCAGTGTTAGATAACTGTTGCCTATACTACATAATGACAATTTGGACATGTTCACTCTAGGTTGCTCACTTGCGTTGCCAGATATTCAGACAATACATAATGTTTGTGTGTTGAGTCATTTTCAGTGGCTCTACACTGCTATGCAAGCTGTACACTGACTAGTCTAAGTTTAATTTCCATAGTATTGTCCCTTAAGAATATATAATTTTTACTGAAATGTAAGGGGTGTGCTCATTTTTGTGAGATACAAATAAACGAGCTTTAGACATATCATGTCTTTCTATTGGCAGTAAAGCAACAATAGAACAAGAGCCCAAAGGAAGACAAAAAACATCTACTTCCTCTTCCCGTGCCCTGTGCTTTGTATTTACTCTCACCTGTTAGTGTTATATTTTGATTGGAAGTGTGCATGAATGATGGATCACTGATTTCAACTGTGGTGCTAGTTTTGACTTTAATAGACACCCTTTTGTCTTTGTAGTAGTTGGGTAGTTTTCATGTTGTGTATCATGTTTTATACTCTCCATTAGGGCTCTAGAATGTCATTTGTCAGTGCTTTTAACAAGTAAAGTCCCAGAGAATGTGACTTCTATGTCGCTGGAGTATTTCTTGGGTGGAAAAAAAAACTGGCACATGTACATAAATTCATTGTTTGTCAGACAACATGGTCTCGTTTTTGAAGTCCTGCAATATAAAAGTGCACATCAACCACTGGTAACTATAACAAAAACCAGTCACTAGAGGGCACTCTTGACCAGCCTGCTGTACAGTCATGAAACGATAAGCAAAACGCACAATAGAATTTTTATTATTGTTAAAGATTAGTTGTACATAGATTGTCACAATCTTTACAGTACAAAAATAGTAACTCAAGTGCAAATGTAATTATACTGGATAAAGAGGTGCCAGGAGCTTTAGCTTGTTAAAAGTGCCTGAAAAGAAATATTGCATCATATTGGTTTTAAAATATGGTGCAATGTCACTTAAAATATAGAAAAATATATAGTCATGTTATTTTATAAACTGCCCCTGCATTGTAAGAGAAGGCAAAAGGTGCACATTAGCATATGCTCAGATAAAAATATCAGCTTATAGTATTTGTTTGAAAATTAGTGCAAGATAGAGGAGCTTAAGATGAGTGTGCATAGTCAGTGGACAGCAGGCGTTTTAGCAAAGCTTTTATAGAAAAATAAAAAAGGTGAAAATAATGTTAACTCTGAAAAAGTCCAGTCTCTAGCGTCCATGCTGTTTGTTGCCTCCCACCGAGGTCGTGGTGATGCTGTTGTGTTGGATGGCCTGCAGATGACACCTAGAATCTACAGGGGTGGGACTTCCTCCCGGGCTCACCCCTGCATCTGGACAACAGAGACAGCTGTCAATCAAAGTCCTGCGTAGGTTGTCCTGGGTATATTCCTTTAGTGGTGCTCAACAACAAAAAATCCCTTTTCAATGCAGCTTAAGGGAAAATATCTCTTTTATTTATTAAAATGAGTACTGTACATACATATACATACATGTTAAAAGGCAACAAGCTTGAACAAAAATAGTATTAAAAATATTACATAATTTTCATTTCTGAAGGTCAACACTTACAGAATATAATGGCCAGTTTGACTGAAGCCACAAAGTGCAACGTTTTTGAAATGCATTTCATTTAAATGGCAAGTGCAGTGATCACCAAGCCCCATCAGAATAAAGTCCGTGGTCTGATCATTGCAAATTACAGGTGCGCATTTTTTATCATAGGGGCCAGTTATCCCAATACTTTTGTCCATCAATTGCTATAGGTACACATACTGTATTTGGTCATGGTGAGATAATAGCAGGTCAGAGCTGGAGGGAGGGGGGCAGGGTATTGGGGGTTTACTCACTATTGTACCCCTGTGCTTCTCTCTGTCTGGCTGTGACAGGACAGTCCTTGTGGGTGAGCAGAATCTGCTTCAGCTGACCCACCTCTGACCTCAATGACGTCACCTCGTTCTAGGACGCGTAAAAGACGTCATTAAAATGTAAGCGTGTGTGTGTTGGAAGAGAGAGCGTGTCCCACCTGCAGCTGAAGGTTGGTGTGCGTCAGCTCCTCGGCTTTCTTCTCCAACGATGACACCCACAATTTTCTCTTCTGCCTGCAGCGCGTGGCTGCAGCTCGGTTGCGTTCCAGAAACTTCTGCCTGCGCTCGTCGGGGTCCTGCTCCGATGTCCTCCTGCGACGGCTGCAGCTTCCGCCCGGCTGCAGTGCATGCTGGGAGTGTGGCGATTGACAGGGTTGCATCTGTTGTGGAACGGGCGATACCTGTGAACACATAACTTCATTAAGATGGATGGCAAGCTGGATAGTGATGCTTTGGCATCATACCTGGGCAGGTACCGACAAAGGAGGCGCTGGAGGTGACCCTTGGGGGAGGCGGGAGGGAGGCGATTGGTGAGCCGAATGAGGCTGGTGGCTATGGGGGCTGCCAAGGTGCTGCTGATGGGGAGGGTGGCATCGCTGCTGGTAGTTGAGGGGTGGAGCAGTAAGCTGATGTTGGGGGTGATGGTGGTGTTGTAGTGGAGGAGCCTGGTGGCGATGTGACATCATCTCCATCATGGAGCTTGTAGGGTTGACCATGATTGGGTGATGGTGTTGGTAATGATGGCCCATCATCTGCTTGGATCTCTATGGGGAAGCAAAAGTACACATTAGTGTAATGTCGAGAAGGTACTGTATGTTATACAGTGGTGGGAAAAAGAGTTTGCCCCCATTCCTGGTTTCTTTTTTTTTTTTTTGCATGTTTTTCACACTGAAATGTTTCAGATCATCAAACAAATTGAAATATTAGTCGACAACACAACTGAACACAAAAAGCAGTTTTTGAATGAAACTTTTTATTATTAAAGAAGAAAAAAAGTCAAAGCTACAAACATGGCCCTATGTTAAAAAGTGATTTGACCCAAAACCTAATAACTGGTTGGGCCACCTTTGGCAGAAACAACTGCAATCAAGCGTTTGCCATAACTTGCAATAAGTCTCTTACAGCCTGTGGAGGAATTTTGGCCAACTGAACTTTGCAGAATTGTTGTCATTCAGCCACACTGGAGGGTTTTCCAGCATGAAGCGCCTTTTTAAGGTCAGCATCTGGAATTCAGGTCAGAACTTTGATTAGGACACTCCAAAGTCTTAATTTTGTTTTTCTTTAGCCATTCAGAGGTGGACTTGCTGGTGTGTTTTGGATCATTGTCGTGCAAAACCCAAGTTGGTTTCAGTTTGAGGTCACCAATACACTAGACGGACAGACATTCTCCTTTAGAATTTTTTGGTAAGAGCAGAATTCATGGTTCCATTTATCACAGCAAGTCTTCCAGGTCCTGAAGCAGCAAAAAGCCCCAGACCAGCACACTACCATCATCATAATTTACTGTTGGTATGATGTTCTTTTTCTGAAATGCGGCATTACTTTTACACTAGATGTAATGGGGGACACACCTTCCAAAAAGTTCAACTTTTGTCTCGTCAGACCACATAGTATTTGGCCAAAGGTCTTGGGTAGCATCGAGATGTTTTCTGGCAAAACTGAGAGGAGCCGTAATGTTCTTTTTGCTAAAGCAGTGGTTTTCATCATGGAACTCTGCAATGCAGACCGTTTTTGTCCAGTGTCTTTCTTATGGTGGAGTCATGAACAACGACCTTAACTAAGGCCTGCGGTTCTTTGGATGTTGTTGGGGGTCTTTTGTGACCTCTTGAATGAGTCATTGCTGCGTTCTTGGGGTAATCGTGATTGGCCCGCCCCTCATGGGAAGATTCACCACTGTTCCAATGGTTTTCACAGTGGTTTGCTGGAGTCCCAAAGCTTTATAAATGATTTTATAACTTTTTCAGGACTGATAGCTCTCAATTACCGGTTAATTTATGTTTTAACACAGAGGCAATCACTTTTGGACAAAAGGCCATGTGGTTTGGATTTTTTCCTCACTTAACAATAAAATTTCTTTTACAAATTGCATTTTGTGTTTCGTTGTGTTGTCATTAACTAATATCTACATTTGTTTGATGATCTGAAACATTTAACTGTGACAAACATGCAAAAAAAAGAAATCAGGACGGGGTCAAACACTTTTATAATTATATATGCAAAATACCTAATTAATGTAAACTATATGACATTTATCATTGAAAAGTCAGTGTTTCTGCTTTACTGTGCATGATAATGGACATGAAACGTATACAGTTTTGACTATTGACATACTTACACGGAGATTTGAATTGCACAAAAAGGTTATTGCTTCATTTACAGTCAAATAATCTCCTATTTTAGTGTATATAAATGTGTAAACTATGTGTAACCATAATAAAAATGCAAAGTGTAAACAAGTTGTCATTACGTCTGGGGGCACTTTCTGCCCCCCTCTGAACCTCCCAAACACTCACTAAATTAGTAACAGCAGATAAGCATGGAACATACACAGCACCCTCACTTCAACAGCCCTTCTAAACAAATGCAAACAAGCAGAATAAAGCATTGCAGTGTATGCTTCACTCGCGCATATCATCTGACTAAATACACTGTATGGGCTAATTTAAACCTCATCTCACCTTCCTGCTACACTTGAAGTGACGACAGCAAGAAAGTTGGAAACAGAGAGGGTGGGGGAGGGATCGTGTTTGCAGCATGACATCAGCCCCCCCCCTCCCCACCCCCTCATGGCAATATTGCTATCTGCTCCAAGTTACACAATATTTCTTTAAGAGAGGCAAAGCTGACTTTTTTTCCTCTCCTCTCTTCCACTTCAACCATCCAGAGACAGAGAGGAAAAAATGGGAGCACATTTAACAGCTGCCAAGGATGAGGTCACTGTGCTGTCTGTGCCAGCTTTACTAGACACACACATACACACACACGCACACACGCACACACACACACGCATACACAAGGAACAGGACAGGGCATGAGTATTTCAGTTCTGTTTACTACATAGAAACACCCTGACGCTGGGGCTTGTGATTACATCATGGATCTCCTTGGCCTGCATGACACATGCTGTTGATATTTCTGTGTGAGAGCATCAGTGAATGAAAGAAACTGTACAACAGAGGCATTTTCTTGAAGATGAGGCCTTGAAGTTCGCATATGACCCAGCAATCCACTTTTATATCATTACCTTTTAGCATGTGTGAGTGTTAAAGCGGCCCGTTTTCACAGTTTTCTTGCCAAGTGGCCTTTGATAGCACACGTGTGTTTAACAATTCATACAACAAGCGCCTAGTAAGAGAGAGCACATGCAACATTTAACAACCGAGACCATTGTTGATGCCGTGAAATGAAAACATGCAAAAAGCCATCGAGGGCATGTATACTGCCACTTCCTGTAGTGCGTGACGCGTGTGCGCATGCGTGTAGGGTCACTGTGTATTCCAAGTGTGGCTTTTATTGCTCCTTAGAATGTTTTGAAAACTTTTGACTAGAGTTTAGAGGCATGCAGGGTCAAAACACACAAAATAAAAAAGCACAGAGACAAATGTGTTCTTTTAAAATGAACCCCAAGAAATATTAATCAAACAATAATATAGTATAATACAGTGATGCCTCATTTATTGATGATAATTAGTTCCAGTCCCGACGGTGATAAGTGAATTTCCCCAAAGTAGGATAAATTGAATACTATTGTAGTTAGAGCATAGAAAAACTGTTTACACTGTAACACAATAGAGAGCTGTGAAGTATATAGGCATATTGAAGAGTTCAATTGTATGTTAAGTATGATGAATTTGTACATTGGCAGGTCTGCACTAACACTGAAAGTACTCCTAGCGTCTCGCGGCCCCCTGACACTTCACCGACCCGCCTCACTATTTGAGAAGCGCTGCCCTATAGTCCTATGTGTAACTTTACATGTGTATAGTGTATTACCCAATATAATAGACATAAAGAGTAAATAAAATAAATAAGCCTTTTAAGACATAAATGAGATTGTCGGGGTTAAGGAGTTGGATTTTAGCTCGGCGTGGGTTATGGCCTTAATAGTGTTTTTATTAGGGATTATTGTGCCTGATAATTCAAACCCACAATAACATATGGTTGTTCTGGCCTGGTGTGTGTATGTGTGTGTGTCACCAAACATTACAGTAACATTGTTATTTATTATTATAAACAACCAGTGGTCAGTGTAGAATACTCCATAAATACTATGCAGCCATCATTATGCTTGAAATGCTTAATTAGGGCCAACTTTGCTTCAATATGTGAAGGTATGTGAATATGTGTGATAGAGGAAAGCCTCAAAATTGTAATTGCAAAGTAGCGAAGGACGAGTATAGAATGGAATACAATAAAATATTATATTATATTACATTTTATATATATATATATATATATATATATACATACACACACNNNTATATATATATATATATATATATATATATATATAAAATATTTATAGCTGCAGCTCCCATAGCTGCAGACCTTTAAAGGACATGATGTTAGTACCAGAGGAATGAAGAAAATTTCCTTTAACGCTAAAAGTTCAGTACCTGAGGTGGCGAACAGGACAGGTTGTTTATGGGACCTGGTATACCCATTATACAAGACATCTGCTTCTCCATCTGAAGAATACATGAATGGCTTAAATAAAATCAAAGAAACTACCCCAGCACAAGGTCACATCCGTCTGTTTGTTTTCTGAAACTTGTGATTAATTGATCACAAAGAGAGAGCTGAATTCCTCTGTCAGCCATGAATATTTCTAACAAGGGCATCTAGACTCCACGCTGGCTAATACCATCTTATAAATCATTCCATGTATAAAGCGTACTGTGTGTATGAGACTGTACTTACGGACATGTGCTGAGCAGACGCCCCTTGCATGGCGGGGTCGGGCAGGGTGCCCGGGAGGGAGGCTGGCAGCGGTTGACGGTGTCTGTTGCGCATGTGGAGGAGGGAGGAGGAGGACGGGGGGCCGGGAACAGGCCTGTTGTCAGCCAGACAGAGAGAGAGAAGGGTGTGGGGGGTGTTCATGCTGTGGATAACGTTTCACTAGGGCAGGTTTAGAGACAGAGGTGCAAATTGACATTTAGATCCAAGCTTTTATGGCAGATGGAGCGGGGATGATGACATAGATGACATATACTGTACTCACAAGCCACAATATTAGGTATACTTCCACAGTCTAATGACTTATAGTCCAAAAAAAAGCCTTACATATTGAGAGGTGTTTTTTACATTTTGGGTATCTTAACAGTTGGTAAAATGGAAAAATAAAAAAATAATAATATATGGAAAATAATAAACATACGCTATAACTTATACTTATTATATTTAAACTTATTTAAATTACAAGTTGATATCTCATAATTTAAGTGCAAGGGCTTAATAATAAATTAATAATTATACTTGGATTAATATTGTTATTATTTTTATATATAAGACCCATCTGAAACTGTAATAATTATAATCGCAATAATTGTTTTGGACTTATATAGAGCTTTTGAAGATACCGAAAGCTGCTTCAGTATTTGTATTAACTATTCTAGTTAAGTATGTAATATAGTAATAATACTTGACTTAACAGTTTTGCACAACAAACAGTTCAGAGATGCCAAACAGAGTTGACACGCGGGAATAAGTCTTAAAATATATACATATTCAACATAAATAAACTCGGTAAGTTAGGTCTAGTGTTATAAATACAACAGTTCCAGTTCTAACACAGCAACCATATTCAATTATATGTCAAAGTTGTACATTTTTATTAATAGAATGATAACGGCTAACTGAGAGCAAGTATATACTGTATGGTGTGAGAGAAGAAGCCGAGGTATGACAGCAGGGGATGGTTCCATGTGCTAACAAAACCACTCTGGCTGTCCGCCAGTGAGACAGCGTGGGCCTCCATGGCCGCGCTGAGGTCATCGCTAATGATGTCATGACTGAATCTGCGGCATGCGGACCGTTTAGCTTTACAGCGAAATGCAGACGGACCCGAGAGCAGCGTTTCTTAATGTAACCACAACAGTTCTAGCGGGCCTTCAGGCAGGCGGCCAATGAGCCCGGTTGCTATGGAAACTAATGGTAAACATAAGGGGAAACAGTCAGACACTCGATCCGTGGTTGATTTAGCGACACTTAGCTGGTTTCATGGACACGCTGTCTGATTGCTGCTGATCTGCTGTATCCAATACTGAATACCTTTTCGGGATAGATCCAGGTTGAATCTTATTGGGTCAAATGTTTAATGTCATAATAACATAAATAATTCTTTATGTAGGTAGGGTATGGCTTAAAACGTCATATAGCATGTGACAGATGATCGTAAAGTGTGTACTCACCCTGAGTGTGACAGCGTAGATGGGGCCTGGGTGCTGACTGACCCAGACTGCAAGGAGGATATGGCTTGCTGCCCGGCCAGGCTGCAGCTCGGGCCCATTAAGGGGCTATGGGACTGGGGGTGCTGCAAGGAATGAGTGTGGGGATGATGCGGCGACTGTGGCGGCTGGTGATGCAGCTGGGGTTTGAGCTGGTGCTGATTTATACAAGAAGGCCCATTATGGGAAGCTGTCTGCAGGAGCAAGAAAACAACTGAAAGTGTGTAGGACTTATCTTAAAAGTCATTTTAACCATGCACAGCAAATGCAACACACAGAGTAGGAATAGTTGAGATGTTCACATATTGACGTAATAATCTGGCTAGTTCACATAAAACTGTCTTCACCGCTTTCTCCGCCCTATACTGGAAAGCTCCCTCAGACAAGATCCACTATTGTCTTTTCTCGCAAGCGACAAGTGGTAAGCAGAGCTGCAGTGTTGTTGGGTATACAGATTGTCCCACATAGTAATAGCACTTCCTCGCTACAGAGGACATCAGAGGAGATTATGTTTAGTTAAGATTGTTCCTGTTGGGATTCCACATCTTAGTCGGGATGCATCAGGATGAAGTCTGTATCCACACAGGAACAGATCATTGAGTGAAAATGATGTCATACACAAGGCACACCTGCGTGTGGCGCTGTGGACAGACAAGAACGGGCCCACTTGACACACCAAACTATAGAAGAAGAAAGAAAGCATGCGCATAAGTCTGTCATCTTCTGCTTTCCAAGGCTCATGTAGACTTTGAAATTACTTCTGCAAGATTTTTGGAGTATAAGACAACAAAATTTCAGGAGAATGTCGACTGGGGTGAGTCGTGTCGGTAGAAATATTCAGATTTGATGTTGGTTTGTCGTCAAAGCTCACTTCTGGTCACATGGCGGCAACAGGGTGGCGGGGGGTCGGTCACGTCAGTGTATTTGTGTCGTCTGTTACACAAAAATAATTTTCTCACTCGGGAGAGTTCACTAACAACTCATCCAAGAGGTCCCAAAAGACCCCACAACAACATCCAAAGAACTGCAGGCCACATTTGCCTCAGCTAAAGTCAGTGTTCATGACTCCACCATTGGAACTTTCGGGGAATCCAGAATGCCATTTAATCTGAACAAATGGCTGGAATGATAAAATTCTTGGCCATTTTGACCTGAAAACGTTTCTGCAGGGCTAAACGGCCCCTAAGACTCATGTTGATGTTACCCATCAGTATGACTGCTACTGCAGTAGATGGGGTGGGGTGAGCAGTAGCTCATTTTAATGAACCAGTACAGCCCCCCAAACCCGGCTGCTCTGAACAGGGCTGTTTAGATGGGTTTTTAAGTGCGAACATTCAATAATATTTCTTCTCTAAGTCTGTAGGATCCCCTAGGCATGTTTCCTACATTCAATTTAGACATTGCTATTGTCTACTTACTGAACAGATTCAAAGACAGTCAAGTGTAGCTAAAACCGTTACCTGTTTGCTCTTCTCCTCTTCCTCCGCCTGCAAAAACTCCTCCTCGATCTCCTTGAACAGACCGACTTCGTCACAGTTCTGCAAAAATCGGGTGGGTGTCGGCGTCTGGTCTAGATGGGGAGCGAGGTTTCAAGTGCAAGAGCACAAGGAGTTGTCATCAAAGTGGGTTCATGCGTTGCTTATTTGTTTTACAAATCTCATCCAGTCTCTTTCTTTCTTTTTATGGTAGATAGCATCAGTCTGTCTCTCTGAGCTGGCTCTTTGTTTTGAGGAGAGATTTCCTGCATGAGTCTAGAAAGGCAATAGAAACGCATATACGGGGATTTTGATGACGTCTATGTCATCCAGACAGATGGTGGTTTCTATGGTTACAGAGCCATGTCATATGACTGTTTGGACCACAGGTCTTCCCAAGGTGAAGACAGTGACGACAGGATCTGATTTGTCATCTCAGTGGAACCAGTGCCTCAACCCCTTCGGTGTTTTTAATTTAAAGTGGCCTTTTACTGGTGGCGACTTCACTGCATTGGTTCTTATCTGATGTAGGATAGCATGCACGCGTCCAACACTATCTGAGGAGGAGGGTCATCTCTTGTTATACTACTCTTTGCAGTGTTAGATGTATGCAAAGCTTTATGCTCCCTCACCGCTAAACGTGTTGTCCGTCTTGATGGCGGGGAACCTGAGGGTCATCTCATGTTTGTGTCTGTGGATGAGTAAATGCTCCTCAAACTGGAAGCGCTGCAACACAGCAACAGGACAAAAATTATATCAACAGATGCAAGCAGCCGCATAATACAGATGGGATGGGAGGTAAAAGAGTGTTTTTGTTACTTTCTTTCCACAGATCCAATTGGATCTAATACAAGACCTCTACCTGTGCAGAGATAACAGTTTTGGTGTGTCTATTATTGTGGGTGTGGAACTTCACTGCAACTTCCCTTTACCTTATCATTAACATATGACCTTAATGCAGTACAGGTCTGCCTATTGGTGTATGCTGTATGAAGTGAACAAGCAACTGACCTGGGAGCAGCCAGGGGCCTCGCACACATAAGGCCTGTCCTGTTTGTCATTCATGTCATACGCAAGCCTACACAGAGAGAGAGCGAGAGAATGAGGGCAGTGTGTTTAGCAGCAGGATAATCACACTGTATGCGAGGGATCTTTACTCATCTCACAGTCACTGTAAAGTGATGTCATGCTGTCGGCATTCGCTCTTCTGTATTTCGAAAGAAGAAAATCACACAACCTCAGCCACACTTCCTATTATCATGTTTTTACTGTGAGAACTCAGGTGTCATGTGGTAGATTCCAGGGGTGATGAATGCTTTGCCCAGAGAGGCAAATGATCCCTTTTGGTGCAAGTATGGTACATGTAGCTAATCTGTAACTACCACACCGCAATAAGGAATACAACGGTTTCGTCCGAGCTTCAGTGTATAATTATGTAATTTGATGAAAGGACACATGCTTGCCGTGCCCTGCATCAAAATTAAGTCATCACAAGATAGAAATATCTCCACAAATAGAGCGCACTTGCAGCATGCTAACGCAGGCTTGACCACATGAAGCTATTACGCGGGTGATTATGACTTATGAGGTGTCAAAGCTGCTTGCCTTTCATTTTCCACTCTATAGGTCCCACTCTGATCTCTTGACCTGACCTGTAGCTTCACCCTGCGTGCCACCAATGGAAAAGTCCAGTTTAGTTCCGTACTGTACACAATTGTTGCCGTTTTTGACTACTCAACTAGTTTGCTGTCTGAAGAGGCTACATGGATGTAGTACAGTAAAACACTGGCCTGGAAACAGGAGTTCAGAACATTCAGTGAGAGTGAAGTAAAACTACCATTTTGAATTTTTGAATTTTCCACCTCGGTAGTGATTAAGGAAATCTGACATAGTTGTGTAATGTTAATGTTTATTGCTATACTGTCACACTATTTTGCCAACGTAGCTGTTGGCAGCCTACACACACATCCCGAGGTGGAAAAACAAGCCGGATCAGGATTTGACAGTGGAAACATTGCTCATTGAGGTGGACCTCCCATGGGAGACTTCAGTGGAGGTGCAGCAGCTTAAGAAAAATAAAGAAAAGGTGTGTTCTTCCAATCCTTCTATGTTAATTTGAGTTATGTTTAAAGGGAAACTTAATTAATTTTTAGACGAGAAAGCAACAGGGTCACTATGCCACACTGTGAAAACTTTTATGTGAAAGAGATGGTGTCCAAGGAAGAGACATGGATGTATGCTATGCCGCAGTGATGCTATGGAAAGAATGAAGGAGACGCGGCAAAACTGCCATACGACATAGAAACATGGTGCAGAATGATACAAGGTGAGAGAGAAAGAGGTTACAATCAACAGAGGGGAGAAGGAATGAGGGCAGAAGGTGGCAGAAGGGAGGGCGCACTGCACCGGCGGCGTACTCAGACAGGTTTGAACCTGCTTCAGCTCCAATTTTCCAACCTTGGTGAGTAGAGGTGACTTCATACTGTGGGAGTGTATGTGCGTTAGATAGATAGTTAGATAGATAGATAGATAGATAGATATATGGAGAGAGAGGACTCAGGGAACAGTTTATGCCACTCTGGCCTCTTTCAGCAGGACTTGGAAAAGGAGCAGAGTCAGCACATTTCCAGCAAAACCTTCTGTCAGTCTGATTACATCGATGCAGGGTGACGTCACCTTTTCAATACATAAATCCAACAACCCTTTTACACCAGATAATCCTTTGGAATAATAACAGAACTCTTCCTCTGCAGCTCTTTAAGTATAATGATAATAATGCAGTATTAGTAGTATGTTTATACGTGTTAAACCTAGTGCTATTATTATTATACAAGTAGTAGTAGGATGAAGAAAAAGCATAAACCATACAGTGTATATAGAATATTGTAGAGAATAGTTTACATTACAGAAAATAATAATAATGCATACTAACTTCCTGTAGTTGCCGGATGTCAACATCGCATTTGGAGTTCATTCAAATGAAAATAAGCAGCTCGCTTTTATGAATCAAATCCTCGGCTGCCTCCGGGCTAGAATCCGGTGCGCTTCCATGGCGTAAAGTTCCTTCAAAACAAAAATGAAGCAACGGTAAAGAGCTGCTATGCTGTCACACACACACACCCCCTCAAACAGACCACCACCGGCCGGCGGAGAGACTCCTCCGGGACACCGAAAGTTCCCCGGCACCGTTTCAAATGGCCCACAAAAGTAGGATAAAAGAATCGGGCAAGTGCAAAGAAGAGGCCGTAAGTTGTTTGTTTTATGAATGGGAGCACGTAGCGCTAGCTTACCTTCAAGTGGAGACGGACAAGCGGCGCGGAGAACCACGTTGGACTGGCGCGAGATTACAATACGTTCTATTTACAGATGCATTACATCATCCCCCGTGACGTCATGTGGGATTCCTGAACTTCTAAATCATTGTACGGAGGGAGACGAGGGGAGGGCGGGGCTTATCCGCACCAGCCGCTAGAAGTGAAGGAAAGTGAAGACGCCGGAGGTCGAACCGCACACTCACGGACGGAGGGTGACGGGGACACGGAACCCGACCACCTCGCTCAGCGTGTCCGGGGAAGCGTGACGGGACGTGCCAGAAAGTCTCCGTGGAAGTTATGCGTCAAAATCGAACAGCCTCTCATGTGATATAGAAAGAGTGAGAAGGAAATAAGGCACTAACATAGTGTGTGTGTGTGTGTGCGTGTGCGTGTGCGTGTGTGTGTATGTATGTATGTATGTATGTAGGACGTATGCTGTATTTACAAAGATTTTGATGTTGTCTTTTCCACTTACTTTTTGTCATTGCGTTTACTTGGTGGCTCAAGCGGGCAAGTAAAAGCAAAGGCAAAACAAACAAACCGCTTTTGGTGGGTCATTCTGCCAGGGTGAGCAGTCCATACCTGATCACACGATTCCTGCTTGCAGTGGCTATGTAGTAGCTTTGTTTAAATGTAGCTCTTAGCGCGGGTGACGTCTTACACGATGGAGTCCATATTGAAGTTCCTAAGAGAAGCGGCTTACAGTCTGGATGGGACAAGTCACCCTGGCAGAATGACAGGTCTTTCCTTTTACTCACCAGCTTGAGCCATCAAGTAAACGCAATGACAATAATCAAACGGAAAAGACAATACAGAAAAAGCAATGACAAAATGGAAAAAGGATATGATTACATTTGTATATATTTTTTAAATTATTGATTCTCTTTATATTTCCACTTGTATTTCCTTTTAATTTTGGCACTCCCGTGATTCCATAGGTAAACAGTACTCTGATTAAAGGGACTGCATGCAATTTCCTCCGAATGCCATTTTTTTAAAACTAAACAACATAACAGCACCACCATCCATCCATCCATCCATTTTCTTCCGCTTATCCGAGCTCGGGCCACGAGGGCAGCTACCTAAGCAGGGAAGCCCAGAGGTCCCTCTCCCCCAGCCACTTCGTCTAGCTCATCCCAGCGGATGCCGAGGCGTTCCCAGGCCAGCTGAGAGACATAGTCTCTCTAACGGGTCCTGGGTCTTCCCCGAGGCCTCCTACCGGTTGGACGTGCCCTGAACACCTCCACAGGAAGGCGTTCGGGAGGCATCCTAACCAGATGCCCGAGCCATCTCATCTGACTTCTCTCAATGCGGAGGAGCAGCGGTTCTACTCCGAGTCTCTCCCGGATGACAGTGCTTCTCACCCTCAGCACCACTATTGGCCAGCATATGTTACCAATAGCAATGATTTAAAAATAGCAGGTCGTTCAAAAAAAGTTCACATTTTAACAGTTACAAATTAAAATGTTTAAAAATTATCGTACATTTTCCTTCTGCTCAAATCAAATAACTTCCGTTGATGGTTGTCACTCACCACTGTCTGCACACACACAAAATAGACAGGACCAACATTTTGGAGTCATTGGGTACTTATGAAGGCTATGCACATGCCATGCTAACTAACATTAACTTATTTTTATTTTTTATATTTTATTTTTAGCTGACAACAAGCATAACAAAGGCTACGTTTACACTGCGGGTCAGTAATGATTTTTTTTTTCTCATATGTGACGTGCATCGGATTTGTCAATGTCAGTGTGAACAATACAATTCACATTTTTTTTAAATGGGACCCAGGCCTCTTTTATGTTGTCATAAATCTAATACAGTATATACAGTATGTGGTTTGCTCAAAGAGCCGCCGCCACACTCACAACCCCGACAAAGATCTGCAAAACTAGCGGTGCAAGACAAACAACGTATAAACATATATATAGGTATATATATGCCACTGCTATATATATATGTATATGAACCCCGGTGCATACATGGGAAAAAAAGTTGTATATCGATTCGTAATGTATTGTGGCACCAACTCGTTACTATAAACGCGTGACGCATGCAGCGATACGCAGGCACACATCAGATTAGGTTGCTGTAAAGTTACTTGCACAACTAACAACTCTTTTAAAATATAATTTCAAAGACTTAAAGTCACTGCTTAAACATGCAACCATTTAAAATCCCTAACGGGCCAAAATGGAACGCTCTCATTCACATGTCCACTGAGCCAAGTAACATGTCTGCCGTGTTTGGTCAGCCTTTCCTGTGCTCCAGCCAGGCCGGAGCAGACTAGAGGCGGAGTAGGATTTTGTTGTGGTAGGAGTGTGGAATGGGACCCAGCCCGACTGACTTCATCACCCACCAATGAAGTGGAGTATGCAAATGTGCGTAGCTGCGGCGACAAGCCCAAACAGGAAGTTGTGATGATGTCATGTTGTGTTTTCTGAGCTATTCCCCGCATGTGGATGTGAATCAGAGCTCTGTTTTCAGCCCAGATAGGGGATATTTTACTGCACGTGTGCGTGCCAGTGCACAGTAACACTTAACTGGGGGAGGAGGAGGAGGCGGTGACATTCACGAGCATATGACGCCAACCGGGAAGTCTCTGGTTGGTTCTGTGGGGCAGACACCACCACTTGGATTACAACTACCTCCGTGACACCATGTGTGTCTGTTAGCACCAAGCCTCCTATACCCAACCTGCTGAACCTTTTCACTGCAAGGAGCTGGAAACGGAAAGGTCTCTAAGATCAAAGAAACTTTGTGGCCCAGTCATTTTTTCCCCATGGCTGCATTACAGTGGATTCCAGCATATTCAAATGAATTTCTGATCATAATGATAGTTTTTTATTAGTGGGAGTCAGAAGCAAACTTGCTTCATTATACTGTATGCAGTGAGTCAGCTTGATATTTACGCCCTCACTCACACATCCCAAACCAACTGGAAGTTATCAACCCAAATGCCTACTTCACTCCCAGTGCAACCAGAGGTGATTCCAGAGTCTGCTGGCGCACTAACAGCAAAAACTCACAGTGGGCCCCTTTGCATAATGCCACTGCTGTAAATGTTTATAGCCTGCCAACCCTCAGGGGCCCCAAACGGGGCTGTGGCCCTAAGCAGTTGCTTGGCTTGTCTGGTGAAAAGCAGCGCTTTTGGGTGCAACAAAAAAATAACAAGTTACACGTGTGGAGCACACAACTACACAGCATGGACTATGTGGGTATGAAATCGACATTTACATACTTACTGTATGGAGTATACAAAACAAGACTATTCATTCATTATTTTTCTATACCGCTTATCTTTGCGGGTATGCTGGAGCCTATCCCAGCTGACTTTGGGCGAGAGGCGGGGTACACCCTGGACTGGTCGCCAGTCAATCGCAAGGCACATATAGACAAACAAACATTCACATTCACACTCTAATAGACAATTTAGAGTCGGCAATTAACCTAACATGCATGTTTTTGGAATGTGGGAGGAAACCGGAAAACCCACGCACACACGGGGAAAACATGCAAACTCCACACAGAGATGGCCAACGAAGATTTGAACCCTGAAGCTCCTGACTGTGAGGCCAACGTGCTAACCACTCAGACACCGTGCGACCCAAAACAAGATTATTTTATGCTAATGCTGGCAGGCATGCTGGGAAGCAAACTGTAAATTTCTACACTGTTCATTTTATTTTCTGCTTTTCTTACTGTTTAGCTATTCACCTAGTTTGTTCCTAGCTATTATACTACTTTACCTGTAACTGGTATTTATCGTAGACGTTCATTGGATGGAGGAACTTGCTTTGCATATGATAATGTCCGCAAGTGAAAGAGGCTTGAGATCCCCTCCTGCTGGTTTTGTTGCGTTTAATTGTAAATGTCAAGCTAATTCATTGCAAATCGAATGCACTTCTTCAAGCATATCAATGTTATTTAAAGTATCGCCACAGACAAAGTCCAAGCTTGATTCGACTGTCAAAGTAGCCGTTTTATGGGCGGATCCATTATTATAGTTTTGTGAAGGCAAACCCCAGGTCTTTGGACACCCCTCGTCTATGTCAAATCCATTGTGTTGCTGTTAAAAGACAAAAATCACACGGTCAAAAGCACCGTTATGTGGATCTATGATCATTGATAAACATCAATATGTGCATTGACTTCCTGCCAACAGTGGAGCGGCGATATTGTAATTTCATTGCGAGCGACATGCGATGTAACGTTAGCATGTGCTCGCTGCACCATACGTTTATTTATGGACAAGAAACCAGTGAGGTGAAAAAAAGCCAAAGTGTGCACCCGCCATGTCACGACCGAGTTTGCCGAAGTCAGTGGCTAGTGGTTTATGGCAGGCCGCTTTAATGGTCGATTAACAGGCCCGGCACAAGCCAGCCGGCCCTGGTCAGCCACCATCAGTGATTTAAGAACATTCTCCTCTCGCTGGGAGCCACACACACACTTAACCATTAACACATCCAAAGTTCGCTCAACTGAACCATTATGGGGTCACATTAATGAGTAAACTTTATAGATGGAGTTGTGGTGCTGCCTGCAAGTTATGTGACTTCAATTTAAATAATGATAAACACACACAGACGTAATAGTTTATATTTTTTATTTGACTCAGTGAATGATGAATCCCAAATATGGATATAGGTTTGAAGCTAAAGCTACATGAAGAACTAAAAAAAAGTGGGACCCAAATTCCTAAAATGTAGCCATAATAGTGACATATATCATTCATACATCATTATACATACATGAACAAAGAACGAGAATAATGATTTATGAAATACCAAATTATCTTGCACACAAATGTAGCGCATCGTGGGTGAGCAAACGCGCCAGGGGTTGTGATTGTTGGATTATTTTGAGTCTGCATTTGAATTCTATGATGAAACGTGGTCTTGCGTGGGCTGATGTTTGATACAGTTTTGGTTTGATTCCCAAAACGGACCATCACATTACATATATAATGTCATTTGATGAATTAGGTTCTAAAATAATGACTTTGTGTGCAGTATTTCTGTATCCTGCACACACACACACATGAGCAATGTGATGATAATGTGACTATGAATACTTTTATCAATGATTTGACACGTGCTGACAGGTAAGCAGGTCATGACGTAGCGGCCACCAGGCAGGCCCCCACCCCACCCCACCCCCGCCTCCCAGCTGCGTCCGCCGTGGTCCTGGTCCGCCTTCCCCGGTGTCTGCTCCCCACTCTGCCCCGCTCCCTCCCCCGGACCCGAAGCCTCCTGCCTGCCGTGCGTGCCTGCCTCCCTCGTTCCCGCAACCCCCACCCGGTGAATGCGCCAACATGACGGGCATCGCCGCCGCTTCCTTCTTCTCCAATTCCTGCAGGTTCGGAGGCTGCGGGCTCCAGTTCGAGTCTCTCGCCGAGCTCATCGTCCACATCGAAGACAATCACATCGGTGAGTCGGGTGGGGGTGGAGGGGACGCGGCGCTAGCAGGCTAAGCTAGCCGCTGCTAGCTGAGCTCCTAGCTAGCTAGCTAGCCAGCTAGGTAGGCTCCGGGGCGCGTTCCGCTATTCTCGCTGCTCGCCTGCTGTGGAGCCTCCCCTGCGGTGTTTCTTCTCGTATTTAGTTTAACATCTAAATATGAACACTTTCGCTACCATTGTTACCTTTTTCCACGGCAACTCGGGCCGCATATGAGTGTAATTAGCATCCCTACTAGCAGACAACGGTTCCGCAGCTAGCGTCTCATTAGCATTTGGAGTGCGTGCTTACGCACTCCAAATGCTAAGTGCTAAGTGCGCGAATGGAGCCACAGCGGAAGGAAATATCGCGTGTGTATTCTTTCCTCAAGGCGTCCCAGCACTTAAATCACACTTCATGTATTTGTAGTCACTTTGCCACCATCACCAGTGTATCTTACTGGTTTGATTGATTCCCCTACAAGCTTCAACTTGTTGCACTTTTTTTTTTTTTAATCTTGCAAGCCTGCAAGTGATGACTGCCTTCAGGCACGCAAATCACTCCTGATGTTTACTTTTATCACCAGCAGGGCAGCATTGGTGTGACAGTGCTGCTTAAACGGAGATGAGACATTGTTTTGCGAAAACCTCCTTAGGGATGAGTTTATGGTGGTTTGCATTGCAGTACCTCATGCTGAGAGCCGTTCGGAGTGGTTTTGTTGCCATAGTTTGTTATATGACAGGGGCAACACATGGACGTCTCCTCTGTTGTGCGTTAAGTTGAAATAATCCACCCAAGCAAATTGGAGTGCAGCACAAAATAATGCATAACTAAGCTGATTAGTGCTAATCACTATTGGTGCATGCTTTCACCCTCAGGAAAAGGGGGATGACAGAATAGAGGGTTCGTGGAGACAGTTGCCATGGCAACTGGCACCCTCTAAAAGGGGTCACGGAGGCAGCGCTTTGGCGTGGCTTCCGCACACCTGCTGTCTCGTCCACAAAGAGCGCGGGCGTGTCGTCAACAAGAATTACAGCAGAGGAAATCTGTGATTACCTATTCGGTTCCCCCGCCACCTTGTGGCTTTGCGGATGTAACAGACATTCAAAAAAGTCACTCTCCTCACTCTCCTCAGCCAATATAAGCCCTGCCTGCCTCCTAGATTCACCTTTTGACCCCGGGGTCATCAACAAAGCAGGGAGGTCGTTAACAAGGACCGTTTGCTCAGATTAATGATTGGCTGCTCTGCTCGCTTTAAATCCCGCAGTTTAAATCAGACCAGTTATCACAGCGATGAGTGAGGCAGATGGAGGAGGAGTGAGGCGAGTGAGTGATCAATGATCAGTCGGCAGACAGGATCGTATTAGAGCCACGCTTGAGGGAAAAATAAGGTCACACTCGTAGAATTGGATGATTTAAGTAAAAATGTTATGATAGAGGTGTAATGTTGTGCCCTGTGATTGACTGGGCCCAGAATGTAGTCCACCTTTTAACTGAAATCAGCTGGGATAGGCTCCCCATGCATGTAATATGCAGGGGGAAAAGTAATAATTATTTTACAATTTTATTAAATAAAAATATAGTATTACTGAATTTTATAAGAATAATGTTGTAAATTCCAAATATTGGAAAAATAAGTCAATCTTATTTTAATAATGTCATATCATGAGGAATGTGTTATTAATACAATATTCCAAAAAATTCAGAATTTGAAAAGAAACAGTTTTAAAATGAAAGGGAAAAATGCTTTTGATGAGAAATACATACTTTAATGAAATACAGTTACATTGTTATAAAGTACATTTCTTTGTAAAGTTAAGACAGCAGAGCCCAAAGTCTGGCCAGTCCTGCAGTTTATTCCAGAAAGAACATTTAACATGCAACAGAGTTTTACAAGAGATTAGGATAAATGAATGAATGTTACAAGAAAAGAAAATAAAAAAAGCTATGAAAGTAACACAAGTAATACAGTAGTGAGCTTTGGGTTTATGCTAACTGTTTTGCATGTCGACTATGTAGAAGTGATTGTTTTTTTATAATAGACAAAAACAAAAGTATTAAATTGTCCACCTACGTTCTTTTATTTTTCTATATGGGGCGCTTGAAGCAAAATTACAAGAATAAATATTAGGGGGGACGGTCGGAATTAACAATAAAGTAAAAAGGCTAGAGTAATAAGAGTAGTTTAACAGGGTAAATTTGTGTGATGTGATGAAAGGTGTATATTTTTTGCAAGACTAGGTATACACTTAAATTATGTGATAAGTCATAATTCAGACAATACATTTGTTGTAATACGTACAAGAGGAGAACTAGGGAAAAACACAATTTTATGAGAAGTCCTAAAATGAAAAGATTAAAGCTGTAATTTTCCATAATGTGTTTATTTTTACTTAGAGCTGAGCCAAAAACGTTCTTTGTAAGGCAGTACTTTAGTCCAAATGAGTCATTTTTCGATGCATGTGCTGAAATGAAACGTGGAAGTAGGTCTTGTTCAACGTGTGTCGTTTGGCGCTAAAAACATTTTCTTTGACAATACTGACCTCTTGTGGTCACCTACGTGTGTGCCACTTTTCTTTGCAAACTGGGAGCATGCAAGTAAATATCAGACGAGTTTTTCATTGAGAGCAGTGGCTAACCTCATCTTAAAACAACCCCTTAAAGACATAACCGCCGCTGTTCGGATTGCAGCAGGAAATGGCTTGTGGAGGATTTTGTGAGAAGTTGTCCAAATAGGTCAGTTCTGAGGAATTCAATGATGTCAAACTTGTCTGCACGTTTGTGTGTCACCTGCGCAAGCACTAACCTGCCCGGCGACCACAACTAAGGCAGCGCAGGGTACGGCAGAGATTAAACAAGTGATGGTAGGTGTGGAAAGAGCAGCGCAGGGAAATCCCACCCAATCTTTTTTTTGTGCTGACAGTATTAACTGTGCAATCAGAACACGGAACGCTCATATCGGTTCATCTTTGGGTAACTTTCTTCTAGGCTGAATCGGGAGTTGGCCGTGTGTTGACAAAAGTTGCCATCCTGTCATTTTTGTCAAGTGCCTTATTCTGATACAAATGCATTTATAATACACTGTGTTAAGTTTTCTGCCCAAAACTACTGACCTCTAGTGAGAAAACATACCTTAAGGCAGGGGTGTTCAAACCTTTTCCACGAATGGCCATCCAGCCATTTTCTATACCGCTTATCCGCAGGTATGTTGGAGCCTATCCCAGCTCAATTTGGGCGGTAGGCGGGGTACACCCTGGACTGGTCGCCAGTCAATCACACTCACATTCACACTCTAATGGACAGTTTAGAGTCGGCAATTAAGCTAACACGCATATTTTTGGAATGTGGGAGGAAACCGGAGTACCCGGAGAAAACCCACACACGCACGGGGAGAACATGCAAACTCCACACAGAGAGATGCCCAACGGAGATTCGAACCCAGGTCTTTAAAATCTCTTGTTCTCGCCGTCTATCTTTAAGCATGATCTGATAAAACCCGCTGGCACGAGAGGCCAAACATCTTCTACGATGACCTGAAAAGTCCAATCGCAATCGATTCAATGCCCCGTTAATACAACAACCCGATTGAATGAGAATGCTCAAGTGAAGTCAAATGAGGGTTTTCCTTGAATCTTTTACCCAAAGTTGGATTGTTTTGCATCCGACTCCCTTGGTGAGGCGTGACACGAATGAAAAGGGCGCATGTTTGTGCTCCATACCTCCCAAATGACCTGTGAGGTTGTACAGGACCAATTAGTGGACTGGCATCCCCCACGACGGAAACTGTGGAAGCTCTCTTTTGACACCGCACGCGCACAGTCACACATCATCGCATGGCGGAAGTCTCCTCGGCCTGAGCGTAATTACAGGGAAGTTTGCCTGTTTTTTTGGAGGAGGGAAGGGGGAACCCCCGCCCACATTCCCGCTTCTCAGCCTCCATCCGGTTGCCTGCTGCTCAAGAAACACGTTAAAGTGCACTGTGTGGCTTAATTAGCAGCCTGCAAAACAAGCCATGCATTCTTGGCCTGCATGTGCGCACACACACGTATGGACGCACGCACACACACGCACACACACACACAAACTGGAGCTTCAGCAGGGGGCAGCAATGCACCACTTACCAAAAATTGGATGTTTGGTTGAAAAAAGCACTGCTAGCTCCACATTTGAGGGTACATGCCTTGAAAATCAGAGAGTTTCAAACTCCCACCCCCACCCCAAACACACACACACAGTTTCCTGTTCTGCGAGGTGAGTGGAAGTCATAAAGTCTCCTCGCTCACCTCACAGGCGTTGTGTAAAGCCCTGTTAGCGTGTTTGGCATATTTGCTGTTATATTTGTGAGCACATTTTTGCCTACTTATTGAAATAAATGATTTGATATTGACCTCTAAATCAACGCTTCCTGCTTCCGGGATCATCCATATTTGTCACAGCAATATTCCTAACATCTCTTTGAGGTCTGTTCTCTCCATCATCCTCCTACAGTCCAAAGACGTGTATGATAGTTTAATTTAAGAAAAAGCCCTTTTACATTAAGACTCTAAATTGGCTGTAAGATTAAATGTGGGGAACAATGATTACCTGATTAATTAATTTATAAGTTAATTCATAGTATTATCTCACTGTTACATCTTTAATGAATGGATTGTTAATTCATTTTAGATGGCTACTGTGTGGTTTTTGTTGTTGTTTTAAATAACTTTTTTAAATGTACAGTTAATTATTATTTTTTTGTCACTATTTTTAACAAAACAAATTATTTGTTTTGAAGTTTTACATCAAAATGTTATTTTTTTAAATGACCAAGTACTGAGAGTATTTTGTCTTGATATTTGTTATTATTATACTGTTTTATTTATTAAGTAAACAGATGTTTAGGTTATGCATGAAATATTTCAGCCAACAGCGCCTCTGCTGGTTGCACTCAATTTTGCCATATTTACTTAGAAGTGCTATTTATTTAATGTCTTAATTTATAATTATACCCACCCCAATCACTTTAATGTTTTATGTTGACACATGGGAACAATAGGATAGGATATAAGTGTGTGTGTGTGCAGTCTTGGTGTAAGCAGCAGGTAGGGTTTTTAAGGCTCAGCTATAAAAACTGTCAGAGACCACCTCAGTGGACCACCTCTAGTGTGTGTTTACTGTCATATTGCTGTCATACTTGCTGAGACGTCAACATGCATGGAACCTTGAGCTGTAACAGCAGCATAGCGTGTGTTATGGCACGCGTGTGCGTGTGTTACATTTCCAGGCTTGTTTTGTTTTCCCACCTTGATGTTCTCCTGTGTGATCTGTGGGACGTCTGCATTCGTTATGAGGTGTGAAAGCCTGAAAACCAAAGATTGCAAACACACACACCCATTGACAAACATTTGGAAAAAGCTGGGGAGGGGGTTTGTTTTTGTAAATAATCTCACAGATATAATCCAAAATCTTGACCAAATCCATCTCTTATCCATTACTACTATTAGCACGCTAGGGGATTCCTTGGGTTGTTCCCTTGCTGAACACTTGGTGGCGCTAGCATTTCACAGTAGCGCCACCGCAGCCTTGTTTCCTGGGGGGATGGGGGGTTGGGGTACTTTTTTTGAAGTTAATAGTGCTCCCCTCAGGCAGTGGAAGTTGCCGCAAAGTGTGTGTGTTTCAGAAACACACTGTATACATTCATCACAGCGCCTTCACTCCCAGGGGAACATTCTTGTTGGCCACTCTCAGACTCCCATTCTGGGAACTGGAAGGATCCAATGGGGTGCCTGTGAAATCATCCAACTTGTCACAAAGTGTGGGAAGTGAGTTTGGTTAACACGCAACATCTCCCTGTTTCAGATACGGATCCCCGGGTCCTGGAGAAGCAGGAGCAGCAGCAACCCACCTACTTGGCCCTCAGCTACATCAACAGGTACCTCCACCGGGTCCATAGGTGGCAGCGTTGCGCCGCCACTGTGGAAGCGGCCTTCGCGTGTGTTCACTTAGCCCCAGGCAGTGCGAATGACAGACGTCTTCCCATGGACAAAAGCCGTGACTCATCTGCAGAGCAGCAGCAGCCGAGACAAATCACACAAGACGCCTGACTCCTAAAGAAAGGGCGGCGAGCCGGCAACTCAGAATGATGGCTCGTGTGTGTGTGTGTGTGTGTGTGTGTGAGTGTTTGGAAGCAAGCAAGTGTGGCCGACCGATATGTCACACTCCTCCTAAATCACGCCGGGCCACAACATAAAGAAATATGTCAGCGAATAAAGAGAGTTTGTGAGATGTGGGTAATTGTTGAAGCGCTGAGCTCGTAAATGTCATCGGTAGTCATTTTATGGATTTTTTAAAGGGCAGTTTATTTAGCTCAATTAGCTCTTGTCAAACCTTACACGCTAATATGCCTCTAATTACAGGATCCGATAGCTACACCATGCAGACGGCTCGACACCACACACTTGATTCTGTGGCGTTATCGATGATCAATAATATGCTTTGTGGGAACGGTGTGGCGAGGGCTCTTTCCCAGTGCTCGCTGCGAGATCTGTAAAGGTTTGGATGTGGAAGAATGTGTCTGATCCTCACACATCTGAACTGGAAGCAAGTGTCCCAGTACATTTGCACATGAACAACCGTAGTTGGAGGCATGCAACAGTCTGATTTGTTTTGTATATTTGTGTATTGATAGAATGACAGATGGTGAACCAAACTGAATTAGCCTAAACTACATTGACAAAAGAAGAGATTAAGAGGTACAGTAGGTGTCCCAATACTTTTGACAAAGCAGTACGCATTAAAAAGCAAAGTCACATAATCATCAGCAGGACCAGCCATGTTCATACGGGAAGCACTTAACCTCTCTTACCTGAAAGACAAAGCGACAAAAACGCATATCATGTCAACAATGCTTGGACTGACAAACAATAGCATCAAGGGAAAAAAAGCGGTGTTTTTTTTTAAATGAGGTTCATTATTACAGGGCGTGTCCTGTCACTTTTCAACGCCATTCAACTACAAGTGATGACGTGTTTGCCAGGTTCATGACGGACGCGGCACGCCGTGAGCAGGACACCTTGAAGAAGAAAGCCACACCCAAACTGTCGCTGTCCATCACGGGCGCCGTGTCGAGGAACAGCACGGCCACACCCCCTCGCCACACCAGCGGCAACTTGACACCGCCTGTCACGCCCCCCATCACCCCTTCATCCTCCTTCCGCAGCAGCACACCGACAGGTACGACAGGCGTGCGTACGTGTGTTTTCTGTTCTCTAGTTGACATCCCACCTTTATCGTGGGGGTATTTTGACCCCTCCACTCAAGAAAATGCTAGGATGAGCCTCTCATACCATATTACTGTGTGTGCCTGTGCGTGTGTGTGATGTGTAGGCTCCTGCGGTGTGCAGACCAGTCAACACTCTGCTAATTACATAGCAGCTGTCACGCTGTGTGTTCGCATGGTGTGTGTGTGTGTGTTGCTCAGCTCAGAAGCAGATGTCCAGTACCAGCCCAAATGGTTCCAAACGTAGTGTTAGGTCTGCACTTTTACACCAACACACATGCACACATTTCAACATGTGCCAGCGTACCATACATTTCCTCATGCTGAGGTGCAGCATTTCCTGCGTGATGGTGGGGGGCCGGGGTGTGTGTGTGTGTGTGTGCACACGCGTGTGTGTGGAAACTATTCTCAAGGGTACTTTTCCAGGCTGAGCAATGGGAATCACTCCCACTTAATGATCTCCTAGCCAGTGCCAATCCCTGCATTTTGACTCAGAGGCATGCACAAGGTGCTTTTTGTGTGTTTGTGCTCCACAGTCACCAACGCAAGAGAATAGCCAAAGTCTTATTCATAAAAATAAAGGAATCCACCAACAATATTTACCATTATAATGGATGATTTTTTCTCCATTTCGGCCCCAGGCAGCGAGTATGACGAGGAGGAGGTAGACTACGAGGAGTCAGACAGCGACGAGTCGTGGACCACAGAAAGCGCCATCAGCTCCGAGTCCATCCTCAGCTCCATGTGCATGAACGGTGGGGACGAGAAGCCCTTTGCGTGCCCAGTGCCAGGCTGCAAGAAGAGATACAAGGTGAGGGAATAGCCACACTGGTCCGATTGTCCAAAATATCACGTGTAGCTAAAAAAAAACACACAGTGACACAATGATTACAAAAAAAAGTAGATATTAATATATCATATATTTGTTTCAGTGGGATTTAAGTGCAGCAGCAAACAAAAACCTCATTCAGTTTGTCATCTAAAGGCCTACGTGGGAACTTTACAATCCCCCAATTATTCCTTTCCAGTGTGGGAATGTGGATTTTAAAGCATCAGTCATGATGATGTTAAGATAAATGTGGCCTACTAATATTACCACAGATTTAGGGGAAACTTTAGAACAGTTTTATTTCCATCACACCCCCACTAGGGGACAGAAATGTTTTTGCAACCTATTATCAAAGACTGATAAAGTCTATTTATTTATGTGCAATGCAATTCCAGCGAAATGCAACAAAATGGAGAGCAGTGAAGCATACAAGCGTATTCAGGAATCAACTTGCATGCATGTATGACTAATTCATGCATGTTGGCGGGTCTGCACCAATATTGAAAGTCCTCTCTGGCTCTCACTGCGCCGGCCCCCCAGGGGGGCCCACCACAACTTTTAAGAAGCACTGCTTTGGAACAAGACAGACTAATGTCTGTCTTTATTGGACACTTTAGACACTAAGATTATTTCTGTTTTTGTTTTGCTATGCTGCGTTATGTTTACAACTGTTACACTCAACCAAAATATAAACGCAAGGCTTGTTTTTGCTCTTGGTTTTCATGAGCTGACCGCAAAGATATAAAAACCCTCCCTGTGTACAGTAATTCCTTGCCACTTTGCACTTCAAATTTTGCAGCTTCATTTCATTTCACTGCATTAATTAATAAATGCTGTTTTGCCCATGCCCTGTTATTCACCCCCAAATATGTTTTTTTAAGCAAATTTGACCTTTTTATTGCCGTAACCCACATCAAAGCTAAAACTCATCTGTGAACCCCCAACGTAACTTCCTGTCTGCTCCCCACTTGTAGCACCGGAACATACTGTATTTACTGCAACACGGCAGCACGAGTCTTATTTATGCCTTAAATGGCTTGTTTACTCTTATGTCTTTCATATTAGGTAATACAAGTGTAAAGGTGACTCTAAGGGTGGTATTTTGTGTCTAGAGGGCTACAGCAATGTTCAAAATTGTATTTAGTAAATCATAAACAAGTTTTCTATGCTCTGACTCTAAAAAATATATTTGATTTACAAATGGTTGGGTCTGGAGAAAATTGACCGCCATAAACAAGAGATGACTCTACACAAAGGCATATTGTTCATAAATCTTAGTGAGCACTTCTCCTTTGCCAAGATAATTCATCTACCATACAGGTGGGGTATATCAGCATGTGGATAAGACGGCATCATTATTGGACAAGTGTGCCTCAGGCTGCCCACAATAAAAGGCCACTCCATATGTGCACTTTTACTGTACAATTTTAGATGACCGAAACTCCTTAGGTATCTTTTTTCTCAAAGATATGGTTAATTCAATAATAATCTAAGAAAATAAGTAATTGCTTGTTTATTGTGGTTAATTGGTTCCAGACCAGATTATAAGTGATTTTCCACAAAGTAGTATTCCAGAATATTGTCATGGTTAGAGCATAGAAAACCTGTTTACAGCCATCTGAATACTGTTTTTAACAATAGAGCCCTCCAGACATAAAATAACACCCCTACAGTCACCTTTACGCTTGTATTACTCAAAATAGTAGACATAATAAGAGTAAATAAACCATTTAAGACATAAATAGGACTTGTGCATTTGTGTAAATATGTTACCTAGAGGAGCAGAGTGAGTGGCAGACAGGAAGTGATGTCGGTGGTTCAGTGAGTTTCTCCTTTCCGCATGTTACGGTCACAACATTAGATCATATTTTTACTAGGCATTTTCATTAAGGGTTATGGTGCCTATTGATAGATAATTCAAACCTGCAATAAAAGCATGTTGCTGCAGCTATCAAGTCTGGCCATTGTGTGTCTCGCCAAACATTATAGTAATATTGGTGACACCTAGTTGCTAGTGTAGAATACTATGTCAGTGCTTTCGAATGCGTCTTCTGAACGCCTTTATATTTGTTTTAGTTCATTTATTTGCTTGAAAATACATAATGGTGGTAAAAACATACATATTATCCAAAATATACATATGTTTTGATTACATCATGATTCATTAATTCATATATTTATGATAATCCACGATGGAGTGAAGCTGGTAAGCTTGACGTGGTGAGGGATGAATATAGCTGACATCATGTGGTTATGTTTAGGCCGCTAACTAGTCTAGGCTGAATCAACAGCACCTCTGCTGGTTGCAGCCAGTACTGCATGACACTTTGCTACAATTGCTTCAGCAGATATAGTATTCTGTAGTCTTTTGAACATAAATGAATAAAGATAGGAAAAGAATAAGAAAGGAATCAGGCCTCATGAATAAATGTTGAAAATGAGCATAAGATGTTATATAAAAATAACACACTTCATTAATCAGCAAGTTAGCAAAATTTCAAAAAAGAAGTATCCTGTAAGGTTAAGGGCGCTATCACCCTTCAGGAGACTTGATTTCTTGTATGGCTAAAAATAAGAGTGGTTTTTACAGTAGCATTAAGAGCACTTTCAATGTCACAGTGACACCCTTAAACATGACGGAGCTTTTTATGACTTGCAGACATTTTTATGGACGTGTTCTCAATCATTCATCACCTGCCCCTGGGGATTTATGCGTATTAAAAAAAGAAAAAACAGTTTTGGCGGCAATGTTGCATGTCAGACTCAAAGCGTGGTCTCCTTTCCTCTTTCAGAACGTGAACGGCATCAAGTACCACGCCAAGAACGGCCACCGCACACAGATCCGCGTGAGGAAGCCCTTCAAGTGTCGCTGCGGCAAGAGCTACAAGACATCGCAGGGCCTGAGGCACCACACCATCAACTTCCACCCGCCCGTCTCCACCGAGATCCTGCGCAAGATCCAAGGCTAGAGGCGTCACACGCGCACACTCCTCACACTAAAGTGCATGCTTTAACTTTACTTTTTATATCCATCTTATATCACTTGTATTCTCTAAAGTATATCTTTCTAGTATTTTTATTGTACATTTGCACATTCATTTATGCTGTCATACTTTTTTTAAAATTTGTTTTTGTTTTTTTCACTTGCTTAAGGTGCTAAAAAAGAAAACAAAGCGAGGGGAGGAAGTGGGAGGAAGTCGCCGATCTAAACCAGGAAGTGCGTACGCTCCTTTTGTTAAGTTTGGATCGGTGACTTCACGGCAACGTTTGTGGTCCAAGTAAGTTATATTTGAAATGGATATATTGCTATATAAACAGTGGACACCTATGTAGTTGTATGTATAAAAACATATAAGCTTAATCACAAGCATATACGTAAATAGTTACATTTTATTTGCAAGCTTTATTTTTGTATATTTGTTTTGTTTTTGTTTGCCATTTTCGTAATAGCAGGCGTTGATCAAAAGGGGGAACCCCAGGGGTGTTCAAACATTTCCACTCCCTCAAAAAAAAAATCTCAATTTACGGGTGGGGCTATATGACACCTTTTGGTATCGATTTGATACTAAATACAGGGCCAGTATAACCAATACCAATGTTACATTTTGCTCACTGTATTGTTTTTTTGCCTTTAATTGTTCTATCACGATCATAATCAGAATTAAAGGCAGGACAATAATTTTAGGCAAACAAAATATATACCGTACATATTTGAATAATTTAACAATATTTAATAAAACAATATAAGACAATGTAACAAATTAATGTAATTATTCCCCTTTATTACATACGTTTGAATAAGTAAAAAAAAAAAGTAAACGAAAGAAAAAAATTGTTTGTAAAGAATAAATTTGAGCAACACAAAAAACTGAAAAATATCCACCGGTACCACCACGGTATCAATAATATACATATTTGGATTGCTTCAAGCTTCGAGTCCTCTACTGCCAACTACTGCGTTTTTTTTGTCACCGTTTAGCTTGATATTAAGGTTTTGCTTACTATATTTGTATTGGTACATTTATTTTATATATGTCTTTACAACACGCTGGTCTTCCTGAGCACCATGAGATGGAGCTCGCGTACAACCAGTGGCACTCGCACCACTGTTTGAGAAGCAGTTTCAAAGTAAGACGTATGACACAGAAAAGCACACGCTTTGTGTTTATTTCATTTCCAGAATCAAAAAACAAGCCCTCGATCCAGACTTTGGACACCCCTGGTTCAGAGATAGTGAGACATATGTTCTTTTTCTCCCCCCTATCTTTACATCACTCTGCGCTCCATTCCGTTTGCCAACATGATTCTTTTTGATATCCATGATGGTTGCCAACAAAACAGCGTTCCACTGCCAAACATCCATTTTACCATGTGCCTAATTGGGGAGGGGGGGCTACTTTTACTATGACAGGGCGGCCATGTTTGTGAGGTCACCCTCTTTGAAAAAAAAGTACATTGAATGTTCTCATGCATGCACTCTCAAAGATTATTTTATTTGGGGGGGGGGGATTAGTAGCTACAACCTGTCTTGTGTGTTGTAGACAAGAGCATTCCAGTGTGTGCGTGTGTGAGAGAGAGAGAGAGAGAGAGAGAGAGAGAGAGAGAGAGAGAGAGAGAGAATGAGTGTTGGTATGCAAGTCATCAGCCTAGAAAGTTATTGTGCCATTTTGTATGTTTGTGTGTGTCATGTTCCTGTGCTGGGTCACTCCCATGCAGGAGGGTCGACAATAACTGTCACACATTGCCTCTAAGGTTAAATAATAATTAAAAGAAAAAGACATCACGTGATCATTGATAAAGCAGGGTTGGGAACCTGTGGTCCATGAGACATAAATGGCACATGACAGATCTAAAAATAAATAGAAAAACGTCATAACTGTATATCATTCTAGATCATTAGTTCCGCACCCCTGCACTAAACGCTCAACTCGGAGCATATTTGTGTGCACAGTTTGACAATTTTTACCGTAATATTTATCAAATAATAAGTCCCGTATGAGAGAAGTCAGACCTGTAAAAAAAAAAAAAGAGGCAGGCATTGGCATCACCATGGTAACCCGTCCAATCAGTGGCAGTATTACACATGAAGAGGACGAAGGAGGGTCCAATATTTACCATGTACAGTGAATGTATCGTAAAATGTCTCTTGTTGTTGTCAAGTGCTTTTAAATTATATTTTCGTATGTAACGTGGAAATAAGTGTTTTGTATTGGGGAATTGTCTTTCTATATAAAAACACAAAAAGCTGCTTCAATGTAAACACATGATGCAAAATAAAGATCCAAACTGTTGGATAAGCTTCTTTATTCATAAAGATCTTTGTGACAGTCACATGTATATTCTCACATACAAGGCAGACATGTGTGTGTGCAATTGGTAAAGCCTGAATAAATAACACCGTCAGAATAAAGCAGTGATTTTGTAACACATACATTCATTCGTGAGCTTGAATGTGGGATACACGCCACTGTTTATGGAATATGGTCATATTTAATGAATCAAAGTGTCTTCCCATCACCTGAACATGAAGCAGAAAGTGCACGTCAGTAGTCCTTTATGACAAAACACGTCCGTATGTACATTACATTCAGAATAAAGCCTTATTTAGTGCAGATACATTTTTTAACAGCACTATGCTTTGGAAGCTACCAAGCCCGTTATACTCCACTCTTTCTTTACAGCCAACAATAAGAGTATCGCATGCACGACTGTGGTGCGACAAGGATGAGCATTGAAGTCAAGAAAGGGAAGCAGACCTAATTGTGCGGAAGGCGCTCGCCACGTTCTACCTGCAAAGACGTTCCAATGATTGTACACGGAATGAATGACACAATGAACCACATTTGAGGGAGGGAGGGGGCACGCTGCAGCCATCACTCAATCTGATCAAAGTTGAGCACGTGTCCGTCAAAGTGTGTGAGGACGTGCCTCTCGAAGAGGTGCTGCTGGCAGTTGAGGGGAAACTGCTCAGAGCATACGGGACACACCTTCCAGTGGCTCTCCACGTGCTGCTCGAAGCTGCGCTGCTCAAAGTGCGGCGGGAAGATGACCTCGCAGAGGGGGCAGCGCTTGTGGACGTCACTACTGTGTGTGTGAGAAACAGAATGACACGCACGCTTTAATGCAAGGTAACAAATCCTTTCAATGGGATTTTTTTTTAAATGCACGGGACGGGGGCAATTTCATATTTCTTTCCTATATTCTATTTTCTTTCAATGATACCCCATCTCGGCAAGGACCACGTACTAAAAAATCCAATGATGTGCGGGCCACTTCATGTAAAAATGGCTTTACATACATATATGCATACATACATACAGGGGGTTTACATGAGGTTTGTTGTGCTGCTAATTGTGTCAAAATGACACCTGACCTCAACAGTGTCATGTTCAACAAATCCGAGCTGTCTTACATGATGTCATAAGTGTCCGGTGGCTTGTTCCCTCCCTGCTGTTTTGTTTAGTAGATGGAAGTGCCACTGCTCCTCTTTAAATCCTGCCTTTTGTATCTTTGCAATATACCCTTCCAGGTTAGCTTAATCACGACTTACATTATACATACATAAGATTGTGTTTGTAATTAAGTGTACATTTTCTATGCGTGTGTGAAGCACCTTGCGTCAAAGCAGAAGCTGCTTCTGGCTTCAGCACGTCTGTTGGGTTGATGGTCACAAGCTGGCTCAGCCCCATCACGGGCCTTCAACACACAACACATTTTTTGAAGGGATGCAAAATAAGAGCAAAAAGCAGAAAGATAGCATTGACGTCCTCTCATTATGTTCTCTGTGCTTTCAGTTTGTGCAAATGGGTTGATCTTGTAAGGCCGTGGAAGTTAACTCATCTATTTATTTTCTTACCTTCTGCGGATCCTCTGCAGGCGGCATGTCCGCAATCTCCGGGGTGGTGGTGCTGCGTGTCGGCTGGATGCAGACCACCTCTCTGTCCCAGCCCGATGCGACAGGGCTCAGGTTTTGGGGCGTGATCGGTGGAGCGCAGGGTGTGGCGCATTGCGGCGCCTCGGGTGGAGGACGGGACATTTGCTCAGGGGAAAGTGAAACCTCTGCTTCCTGTTCTATTAAAAACAAGCAGTCTGATGATCGACGCTAGAAGTGTGAACCACTACACTACCGATGGCTTTTGATGATCTCTTTCTTGTACCTTCTGTGGCGTCAGTAGCGTAGGGGTTACCAAACTGCAGCTCAGCAGGTCTCTGTGGTACCAGAGGGGGCGGTGATGGGTCCTGCGGGTATGGCAGCGGGTAATGCAGCACCATTGGCTGCTTTACCTCAGCGCCTTCACTGCTAGCGTCACGCTCCCTCTGCTGCCTCACCAAGAGATGCAACTCCTGTGAGGAGAGAAATGAAAGTCGTCCCATTTATCTCCTGCATCAGCCAAATCTGGACCCTAAAAGACATTAGACAGCCATCATGTTCCATTTTTTGCAGCATTTTTCTAAAAACTGCAGAAACCTCGTATAAAAGAGAAGTTTTTCCATTAGATTCCCAAAAACAGCAAACAATTCCGGTTATACAGAAGATAGGGGTGTCACCCAACTCACAAGACAAGACGACACGCCAAATTGGGTCCACATTAACATGTTAACAAGTAACATTATTCCATCAAATTCAACATACTGGTTTGTTCATGTTGATGGGTTCTCTTTGCTTGTTATTAATTTTCCCATACGGGGGTTGTGACACTTAGCTTTGTTGCTCCTTTGTTTTTTGCTCCTAATTTCTAATACATTACCTTGCATTGCCTTGCATCATTTGGATGTAGGAGACAAGGAAATCAGACACGCATGCACATAGTAATATATGGAGGTTGGCAAAATTATTATCATATTCATACTATTGAAGGCAATTTTCATTTATTTTCGTATTATTGTGAGACATTTTTTTCCTAACAAGAAATCGCAGCTTGTGTCACACCTAAGAGAAGATTTGGCAAACACTTTTTCCGTAAAAACAGTTAAGTGCTCCTGACGTATAACAAGATCTTTGAAGACCATTTTTGCTGTAGTTCCCTAAAAACAGCAGAATGTTCATGTCATACATAGAACTTTGACTAGGCTTTTTGCAGTGGATCCTTAAAAACAGCCGACTTGTCAAATAGAGTTTTTTTGACTAGCATTTTTGCAGTAGATTCCTAAAAACAGCAAAGTGCTCATTTTTACATTGAGGATCTATCAGAAACACTTCTGACATATACCTGTATAACAGGATATTTGACAATCATTTTTGCAGTAGATCAAAAAAAAAAAGCTGTGTTCGTATAGAGCAGGGGTTGGCAACCTTTACCATCAATCGAGAGAGCCATTTTGCTTCCTCTTCCAGTAAAAAAAAAAAAAATGTTCGAAAGCCCCAAAACATACACTTTTAAAAATTGAATTTTTTTGGAATTTTACCTGCTAGAACCACAAAATTCTAAAAAAGTGCAGCTACATGTGAAGACCTACTCTGAGCTAATTTTAACACTGAACTGATTTGTGTAAAATATTTTTTTTTTGCCAACTTTAAGATAAAAGACAGAGTTCATATATCTGCATATCAGTGTTGTTTGCTCAATACTGCTTATTTCCTCACTGAATTGTCATCAATAACCATTCGATTGATGCTGTTCTTGACTGTCTTTGCAAAGAAAGAATTTTTTTTATTTTCTGAATTTGTTTATTTTTTTAATTAGGAGAATGGATGCTCTGGAGACTTTCCAAACCTTTTTTTCTCAAAACGACTAGAAACAAACAGAGACTTTTCCTGACGTCGTTTGGAAGGGGAGATTTTTCTGGTATTTGCATTTTTCTCCACCAAAATAGTAATTTATTGACAGCCCCTAAAAAAAACAGCCAGCGGCACTTCCTGTCTGAGCTCGCCGTATCATGAGAGCAGTCCGGGCACGGTGAGAGTAGACTACCGCTGTAGCTACAGAGCCAAATATCCAACATCCAATTTTGCCATGCTAGTGATCCGGCAACATTATACTCAAGCCGGTGTATTTGCAGACATAAAAGTGAAAGCACATATTGTTCCGAGCTGGGTGGGCAGTCAGCTGCCGCTGCATATAACCTGCCTCTCCTGGAGTCAACATCTCGGCGATCAACGTGTCACGGGCTGTGAGCACATAGTTACAGGGTACTTCTCATTATAAAACATATTGCTATAATCTCGTTAACTCCATTGTGGAGTTGAAAAATCCCCCCAATTTGGGTCATCACTTATCATCGAAGGGTGATGTTGGGTCAAATCAGTTGAGATCTACTGATATAGAGGATCTTTGACAAACGTTAACATAGAGTTTCTTCCTCATTATCCTACTATTTGGTGATGTAAACGTTTTCAAATATGGCAGAGCCTTGCATTGACATTTTACTCGAAATAGGAATAGTCGTGATGGAAGTTTTGTGAAAATAACAGTTGAGTTCAATAGCTGTGTTCTACATTGTTGGTGCCCTTTGTGATATGTGAAGCACTAGCATTAGTAGCCTAGTCATTGCTGTAATGGGCGTCAGACTTGGGCTCTCCTCTCCCTCACCACACCGACCTCCATGGATGACTTCATTAGTGCTTTGTTAGCAGGTTTAACATTTTAACCAGGGCTGGGAAGGTGAAACAGACACGCCGCCTGGCATTTGCATGGAATAATGGCCCTGGTAGAGGAAGCAGGTAAGGGTGTATTCATTAAAGAGGGAAGATATGCTCAACTAAAGTGCACGTGAATGTTCCAAATAAACTCAAAAGGCGCCAAAATGGGGGCAGTGGAGTTGAATATTCCTGCTTTACCTCCTGCAGTCGCTCCTTGTCTTTCAAAGCCTGGGCAAGGTCGTGTTTGAGCACCATCACCTCACTGGTCCGCTCTGCCATCTGTACCTAAACACACAGATTAGGAAGTTAATAACCATCCAAAAGTCTATTTCGGTCCAGAGGTTTTAGGTCAGCTTCAAGGAACTTAAAACCAGACAATTGCAGATAAGAGACGTTTAATTGTTGATCTGTTATTGATCTGGTGCCGCCGGTTGGCGAGGGACAGGATGGTAGTAAATCAGGGAAACCCTGCGGGATAGTGGATGTCTACCCGTCTCCCATTTCATCCCATTACCAAGATTCCAAATCCCCTTGGCTTCTCTCTCTGCTTCATGTCTGTCTGAGCAGCCCACTTTCCTGACTCTAAAACTGTGTTTCTTCCAAATTCTCTTTCATCTCCTTTGGTGCTTTCTCCCCAAGCCCCCCTCTGAGGGATTTATGGTTCCGCATTAGAGGGTGAAGTTCAGGTGGGGAGTAGTGACTGTCTGTTTGTCTCTCTCTGATGTAAACAGTCGTAAAATGTGGCGGTCTGTGGCGGTCCCTCCCCCCCCGTCGGCCTTCAGGGCCATTAAGAGCAGCGCAGGACATGGACCTTCAACTCAGAAAGGAGGCCCGATCAAAGACGCTCACAGTGCTGATACACACACTCGCTCCCATGGCAATCAAAAGTCATTCATACAGAAGTGTGGACATTCTGTGTTTGGTAACTTCATTAGTCAAGCTAATGAGACCCAATACAAGATCAGAAGTGTAAGTACTATAATAACTGGTAGCCTTTACTTTCTATGTCACATCTCATTTCATTCTGCAGCTGTACCTAATGCTGTGGCCTATGAAAGTACAGTAAGATTCATTGGGGGTCTCACTCTAAATCGCTCCTCTTCATTGGCCAGACGCTGTTTCAGAGTCTCGTTAATGGCGCACTGCTCCTTCCACTTCTCCTCCATCAGTGCCAGCTCCTCCTCCACCGTGTGGGTCTGCTCCCTTTCTGACGCCTCCCCCTCTGCGCTGCTCGCCTCCACCTCTTCCACATTGTCGTCGTCCTCCTCCCCCTCCGGCTGTTGTTCCACCTCGCCCTCCACCTTCACCCAGCTGGTCATCCGCAGGCTGTCCTCCCGCCTCACGTTGTGTTCTTGGCCCTCCTCTTCCTGGTTCCCTTCTTTACCTGTCAAAATGTCCTCGCTGTGCTTCTCCTCATTCTCTGTGCTACTTCGTGTACATTCACGGCTCTCAAGGTCACCATTGATTGTCTCGGCCGCAGTCTCTTGGAGGGCCATTGCAGCAATATTTCCTGCAGAAACACGCAGATGACTTGCTTATTATTTATTGTGGCAGGGCATTCAATCATTGGAAAGTGCTTGAATTTTTGGCTAAAAAGTTACTGAATCGATTCAGATCAAATTGTTCTAAATTAACCAATATCATTATTCTTGAATCAAATCGGTAACCACAAATCTGATACAAATAGAATCGTAGTTAAAACAAATTGTTACACACATAGTAGAAACACAATTTGTTGTGTGTTTAATGTGATGTGTAAATATCCAGGATATTTATTTTATATTCTAAAAAAAAATATCTTTTTATAATTTTTTTTATTTTCTATACACTGTTGATCCTTGTTTATGGCGGTTAATTGGTTCCAGACCCGACCGCGACTTTACGTAAAGTAGGATATAATATCAATAAACAGAATATTTTTGCAGTTTAGAGTATAGAAGACATTTTTTAACCATCATTACAGCCCTGTAGACATAGAATAAAATCCCATATAGTCACCTTTACACTCTTGTCACTCTTTGCTCACACCAAATTGCACAACACTAGTAATAGACAGGCTACGAGATCACTGCAGGGACAGACTTGCTAGCCTCCAATTTATTTGTTCTAAACTTAAAAAAGGGTTTCAAGTTTAGTGGGGAAGACGGACAAAGAAAGAAGCAAAAAACTTACGACTTCCACACATATTGGAAGGAGAACTTTTTTCATTTTATCATGTCGGACATGACATGGCTGGGTCTGTGCAGTGCTAAGATAATATAAACTAAATATATCTTATCACTGTAACCACAATACTACATACAATTTCTGTTTCAATATTTTTTGACCAGTAATAGATTGTAGTCAACCACAAAACAGAGAACATTGATTGATTTTTTAAAATGTTCGAACTGCAATGTAGCGAGGGACAACTATATTATCTATTTTATTATGTATTATTATTTTCTATCATTTTTCTATATATTGACTTGATGTATAACTATATTTTTAACATACTGTATTTTCTTAACCTAATTGTTTTCTGTTCTGTCTTAACATGCTGCTGTGAGTACATTTCCCAAAAGGACCAATAATATTGTATCTGGATATAATTAGTTGTAATTCAAATCTACCTCCCGTGGGTGATTCTGGACTTGGGGTGAGTGGCTCCGAGACTGTCTCAGTGGATGCATTTCTCTTATGCTCCTGCACACATCAAAATAGAAAAATGGAACATGTTTGTTGTGTCTATCCGGTTTCACCACCATCACACAGTCACTCACCGGTTGCGACTCGTTCGTGTTCAGTTTGGCCACCTGCCTGCGGAGCCGTTGGCACTCTCTGTACTTTTCCTTGTAGTGCTCAGCAGCCATGTGGAGGCGCAGCTTCAGCTCCTCGACCTCCTTCTGCAACTCAGCTTCTACCTCAGACACAATCAGCGTGCCAGATGCTACCTCGCCATTGGTTCCAACACCCTGAAACAATCCTATGCTAGTCAGATCTAGCTGATCTTAAAAACATACAAAACTGGAAACAACATCTACCCATTTTCAAGCCATTGCTTTGTTACAATACAGCTTAATAAAGAAGATGGAAATAAGGAGACACTAATAAATGAATTTTTCCGCTCACCACTTCCTTGTGCGCCGTGCTCCTCATGCGGTCCAACTGGCTCTCCATGCGTTGACATTCTGCCTGAGCATCAGCCAGGCTGGCGCGGAGCTTGTCCATCTCCAATCGGGCCCGGTACAGCTCGGTCATGGAATGGTCTCGAGAGCTGGCTGAGTCGCGGAGCTCTGATGCCAGCAGGGAAGCCTGCTGTCTAGATGCAGCAAGCTGCTCCTCGGCCTGACGGAGCTGCTCACGCACACGCACCAGCTCAGCCTATGGTAAATTTTGTCAGGCTTTTTTAAAATCTCGTAAGTTTCATATCAATACATGAATACCTTGTCAGCTTTGAACGACAGCAGCTCTTTCTCCAAACTGTCGCGCTGGGTCACACAACTCCTGAGCCTCTCCAGCTCTTCCTGGAACTGAGCAATGGTCACCTCTCGATTCAGCTCCACTGCCTTCAACATCTGCAGCTCAGCACTAAGCTTGGTGTTCTCCAGCTCAGTGCTGCGCAGATGGGCCTGCGCATGTTAAAAAGGTCAGAAGAAGATTCTTTGCAGGTAGAGAAGTGCATTTGTCTCACCTTGTAGAGGTCCCTCTCATCCTTCTCATTCTTCAGCTGCATTTCCAAGCTGTCTCTCTCTGCTGTAAGCTTCTTCAGACGATCGCGGAGACTTCACACAGAAGAGAAGATGTCTTATAATTACAACCCTACTTCCCCCATGGACCCACTCAATGATTGATAGGTTGAAGAGGCAGTGAAGAAAGCTCCCTTCTACACCTTCATTTCAAAGGTTCCCCACAGAAATAGATGATGATGGATGGTTGCATGCTTGCGCCGCCCCTACTCACCAATCCAGCTCAGTCTCCTTCTGCAGGCCTCTTTGTGTGACTCCCAGAAGGTCCTCTTCCAGCTGGCGAACTCGATCCATGGCTTCAGTCAGCCTCTTTCTCACCTCCTCCCGCTCCTCAGACAGTGATTGTGAGGAGCGCAGCAGCTCCTGAAGGGATAAAGAGAAGACACATGATGACAGATTGACTTGGTTCAGCAGCAGCTTCACAACTGGTTCATATGAATCTGTACAGTAATTCCCAGCCTATTATTAGTCAGAAATGTGCATATTTAAGCATTTTTTAAAATCTATTTTTGCCTAAATTGGTAATGATGACGATAATGATAATGAATAATAACACCCCTCCCTAATTTGCACCTAGTCAAATTGTGCATTTTAAGTATCATGCGTAGCCAGCATCTAGCAGGTAGATGCTTTAAAATGCTGCTTGTGCTACTCAGCTGTGTGAACATCATGCATGTATGCTGTACTGTTGTTGAAAATGCACTCATATTAATTCTGGCTAAGCAGTTTGCTCTTTACCAATATTACAACATTGGTTCTTTTGCTGCTGTGGTGTGCAATTTCCTCATTAATAAATGACCATTTGGTAATTGTTGTTTGATAAATGTCATATCTGTCTTTAAAGAGCCATACATTCTTTTTCCATCTGCTGAGGCCCAAACCTAAAATACGTCTTTATCACACCTGAATCGCCAGCGGACCATTCAAGTGGTTTCATTCTGCTATCAAAAGACCCAGTATGGTATATGTAATTATGGGAGCCTTTTGATGGATGTTAACTGTACTTTCAAAGAAAGTTGTGTTCAGGCTCAACATAAATAACAACGGTATGCCTGCATAGGTATGCAGGAGCCCGAACATATGTCAAGTGGCTCGTACAGTACGACAAAGGGGAAAATACTTGCGTGAACTTGCGGCTGATCAGTAGCAAAAAATATTAAATCAAGCGTGGCTAATATCACTTGTCACAGAACAACATTGTTTTTTTACACACCCTCTCTTTACAGTTCATGCACGCATACACACGCACACAGACACAACTGCCTTATTTAGGGACATGTGGGGACAGCTGTGCCTAGTGGACATGCGCACGGTAAAAGCCCCGAGGCCATGTCTCTTTAGGACTTGCGAACATCACTATGATTTTTTTTTATGGCTGCTGTTTGGGAAGCACTTTAGCAGTACATAAAGACCTTATAAAAAGTGTAGTCATAAAATTAGCAGCCGCAAAAAATGTACTTAAGTTCTCATGTAAAACTCAAAAGGATATTTTCATCAGGCGTGACATGCCTACTGTAAAACGAGTGTGGTTGCACAGACACACTTCTATACACACAAATCATGTACACACAGGCAAGGCAGCTGAATGAAAAGCAGCATGGTAATAACAGTATGTGTGTGTGCGTGTGTAATTTATGGCGATTTTTCCCTTCGTAAAAAGAGCAGCTAAAAAGACTTAACTCAAAGCAGCCCGTGATTACTTTGGGCCTGCAGGACTGAGCGCCAACAGAGGGCGCAAGCACACAAGAATGAAAGTTCAATGGTGGGAGCACATCTTCCTGCTAACATACTCCTTAACAAATTAGCAAATAATAAATAGTAACACAAATTTCAATAGTTCTGCAAGTAAATATATTTAAAAATTCTTAGTTTACCTAATTTGTGAAATAGCTTAATTAGTCTACATTTGATGACTCTTGATCAGTGTAAAAAAAAAATAAAAAATAAAAAAATTTATACATATACATATATACACATATACATATATATATACTGTATATATATTATTTTTTCACTTGTGTTTCTGGTACCTAGTTTGAGACATTTTTGCCATTCACGTCAGACCCCTATTTAAAAGTAACCTGTAACTAACTCTAAAAACATTTTATATAGGTTTGCTGTTTTACTTATACTTGAATACAGTAGTTGAGTACTTTTTCCACCTCTGCTCTTGATCATAGCTTGAAATCAAAGTGAAAACTGACACGCAAGAGGAAATAAATAGTGAGAAAGGCATTGCGTGACTCAGGGGTGTTTGTACCTCGGGCTGAGCAGGGCTCGTTTTTTAGGCAGGCGGTTTTGTGGACTTCCATCCTTTCATTCCACACACAGCCTAAAAGGGTTTGTAAGCGGGTGGCATAATGAGTGTGTTTGCATGTGAGTGTGTGCATTACAAGAGGCCAGTGGTGTAGGACCTGGATGTGTTCGAGTGTGTTTGACGTCATGTTTGTTCTTCTTGTTGCGATGGCATCGCCCCTGACGCCAGATGCCCGGGGAAAACAGGAGTCGCAATTTCGTTCTGGCCCACTGAGCCAGGTCGTTAAAGCAGGGGAGACAAAGACTGGGGTGCACACACACAAAGTTAAACACTTGAACACACATATGCTGTAGCTCCTTGTGTGTCTCCTAAGCATAGATGCCGATTGTTCATAAAGCAGATCCTTTCAAGCATTCAGATCTGTGATCAGTGGTGAGGAACCGGCTCCAGCTACATGTGTCTGTCTATGTACACACAGACTCACAAACCTGAAAACACACTCAACTTCATCGCCTTAAGTTTCAATGTTACACATGCCTTCTGTTTGTCAAAATTCTCATTTGTAATGTTTTATGACTGCAGTTTTCAGTACCCAACCTGGTTGTGTGTCCGCAGCAGGCAGCATGTCTCCCTCTCCTGCTCCCGCTCCCGGGCAAGTCGCTTCTGCTCATCCTGCAGCTGCTGTTTTTCCTCCTGGAGGACCCGCATGGCTTTCAGTAGCTCCCTGCGCTCCTGCTGGGCCTCCTCCACACGCTGCCAAGCAGGAAGTGGTGTAGGAATGAGTGGGATGCAACACATACAGCATGTATTGTTGTTGTATACAATATTATTGTGTGTTGGGCATCCACCTCCAGCAGACCAGTCTTGGTGGTGACCACCAGTATGTCCGAGTTGCTGTCATCCTCTGTGACTGTCAGCAGCTCCTCAGAAGGCGTGGCTGACCTGAACTGGAAGGGAGTGCTGGCCCCTCTGATGTCGCCGGCATGCGTGACATAACAGAACTGGTAGAACTCCCCGTCTGACTTGGGAACATAGTAACCTGTAAAGACGTAAGAATGAATCTATTGTCTCATCAAACGATAGAATATGTTCCTAAACCACACATTGATTATATTGAAGTCACACCACAAGCATTTAGATTATGTTGACTTATTATGGTGCTTTGTGGTCAAATGAACAGCAAAAATGATGTAATTCTGGTGGTAGCATATTTTTCTCTTTCTTTTGCCTTGAATTTTGCAGACGGTCCCTGCACACTCATCACACCAATAAAGACCACCAATTACAGTAGATTTTAGGTAATTCAATTTTTTTTACCAGTTTGCTCCAAAGATGTAATGGCCATGCCAGTATTCCACATCAATTGTCTGGTTTTTTTTTTTAGATGGACAAGTTAAGTGTGGCAAACAACATTTACTGATTAGGGACATACCACATTATGCACATATTTTCACTGCATAATATCTGACCATTCCCAGTCTAGTAAAACCAGTCCAGTTTGCAAGCCCATTCATTGCGTGTGTGTGTGCATGTATGTGAGTGTGTGGTTCCAGAAGTGCTTAGGTCCCAGGCCGACATTTGCGGTTATGTTTCCATATTAAAAAGTGCTGCTTTTTATATGTGCCATAAAATTGAGGGTTACTTCGGAAAAGCCTGGGTCTGCACGTGGGTTTAAATCCATGTGTGTGCGTGAAGGCATGTTAAGTACCTTGAAACACCACTGTCCTGTGCACAGTACTTCCTGGTTCATAGTTTTCGGGCATAGGGGACCACAGAAAAGTGTAGTAATCTCTGGCTGTACTCCAGCCCACCTGAAGACACACCGCATGCAAGAAAAAAGTGAGGAAAAAACAGTGCACTGTAAAGATGATGTAAAGCAGCATAATACATACAATTAATATACAGTAAAGGCATATTTTTCAAACCTCATTTGTCATTAAGATCAGCGCAATAATCAACAAAAATTGTGGAACCCCCTCTATTTTTGGTTTGGTTTAATTTGTTTCGAACATGCATACATTGTACAAAGAATTATTCATGTTACCTTCCTCAGTTCTACACGTCTGAAAAGGAGTAGGAAGAAGCAGAGCTTATTTAATCCTACCCCCTTCTCACATGATTTGTTAATACATACTGTGTATACACACGCACACACACACATATAACATACATACACATACATGCATATATCTTTTTTTTTAATATCTTTTTTTTCCCTCCTCGTCTCGTGCTTTCTTGGCGATGTCAGCGTTGCGTTTTGTCAGATGCTCATTTAAGTAGACGTTTGTGCCTTTCAGATTTTTCCTCTGTTTCAGCAGTGCAGTTTTGAATTCCCTGTTGGTGAACTTGATGGCGACAGGTGTGGTGTTGTTTCTGCCATACAGTGAGATGCAAGTATCAATGGTGTTGATATCTACATCCACCTCCTTTGATTGTAGGAAGCTGACAATCTGTTGGTTTGCTGAAGGACATTCATTCCATCTGGTTCTCCTCTGTTACGCGCTTCCCTATCTTTTGACCTGGGTGTAATTCTGAGCCCTGTGAGGATCACATCATTCATTCGTGAATTCTGATCCATCTCCTCCATTGTAGTTTTCATTTGCTCAGTGATGTTATCCTTTGGTTCTTTCTCTTCCTCCAGAGTGGTGCGTCAGACAGCATTATCCTTCAATAGTGTCCTGATATCGTCCTGTAGAGCATTAACGTCATTGCATAATGCATTATTTACTTCCTTGGGGTTTTTAACCTCCTTGAGGGCAGCACGCAAGGCAGCATTGTCTTCCAATAATGTCTTGATATCATTGTGCAGAACTCTTAACATCCTTGCATAATGCTCTATTTACTTCCATATGGTTTTTAGCTTCCTTCAGAGCAGCGCGCAAGTCAGCATTTTTCTTTCAATAGTGGCTTTATATTATCCTATATAGCCCTGTTATCGGTGCGTAGTACTTTATTATCTGCCATAGGGTTTTTAACCTCTTTAAGAGCAGCACACAACGCAGAATTTTTATCTTGCAACTTCTTGATTTCGTCTTTTAGAGCTTTAGTATCTTTGCTCATGCTCTATTTTCCTCTATAAGGTTTATGACATCTCCATGGACCCCTAGGATCTTTTCGATGAGACTGTCATTCTGCGATTGTACATGTTGAATCTGTGACTGCAAATGCTTAAGGTCTGGTTGTGCTGCAGTACACTCCTGTATCTCCTGCATCTGGACCTTCATCTCCATCTCTCTTAGCTTCTTAAAGTCTTACATCCAGGTCTCCCAGAAATTTTCCTTTTCTTCCTGTTTTCCTGATGTACTCAACTCATGGCTGTAGTCGTCCTCCCCCTCCACATTTGGCAACAAGACTGACGCCTGTGATTTTGACTCCATGTATCCAGAGCCAGCATCCTTTACAGTTGTAATAGAGGCTTGCTTTCTTTTATTTTTTTCTTTTGTTTGGCATTGTTGCTAGGCAACTACTTCAAACTTCAGTAATTAGCCTGTTAGCTTGGCTTCCTAGCAGCTTTCAGCACATGTAACTCGTTTATTTCAAGGAATCTGTACCTCTCGCCGATCCAAGTTAAGGTTGAGGTAATCAGCAACCAGTTGCGATCTTGTGTTCATGAAATGTATTCAGAAAAGCACCAAAATAGTTGTAGTTTATAGTATCCTCAGCTTAGCCCTTGCCTTGTACATCCTCTCCAGTCAACAAAGGAGGGAAAAAAAAGAAGCTTAGCTTATGATATTTTTGCAATATCGTAAGCTAAAAAAACCTGCATCAAATTTGAATCAGGATTTTTTTTACACTTTTGTTGAAAGTGCTTAAGTCTTTTCTGCATATATGTTCTGTAATAAACAAACAGCAAGGAAAACATTACTTCTGCCACCACAATTAGGGAAAGAGTGGAAACATTTAAACCCCCACATCTCCGCCTCCACAAAAAGAGGGTGGGAGCGGGGCAGCCATGTTTGCAGCTGTGAGAGTGTCTGTGTGAGTGTGCGCACAAATGCTTGCAATCAACCACAATAGGAAAAAAGTGAACGGGGTTTAAGGGGTGGGGGCATGAGGAAAAGAAAGGTGAAAATTTTACACAAAATGGCAAGGGAGCTGAATGGACTTCATTTGTTGCTAGGTGGCAGATGATGAAAGTTAGTTGTGAACTTCATAACTCGGGTCCTGCGTCATAAACCTGTCGCCCCAAAACAGCACACTCTCCTGCTTGGGTTACACGTACACTTCATTTCGACATGTGCCATGCATGCTTCTGGCATAACAGAACTCCACTTAAACTCCAAGATACCTCAGCCGCATACATTACATATGTCACACTGCAGTACACAAGTTTGTCATCTGGATGTACAGTGTATTATAGTTGGTATATTAGTTGGTAGTTGGTATGCAGGAAGTTACATGCATGCATGCAACTAAACATGACAATCGTGTTCAGCAGGGATGTGCCAATGCAATTCCCAGTGGTACCACTCTACACTTGAATGATTCTCTTTTGCCCAAACTTTATTCAAATTATATATGTTAAAATTTTAGGCCAGCCAAAAAGAGAAAAAATAAAAGTTTTGTTTGGGGGAAAAAAGCAGAATAAAATAGTATTTTAGCATTCAAGAGTTCGGTCATGTTCTGAGTTACTACTCAAAATATTAACACTGCAGATAAAATACATCTTTAAATACTGTCAAACCTATGTTCGTAAAGCTCAGTTCTAATATACGAACACAATTTTCTCCAAATCTTTTCTTCGGATTTTCCACAAACAAGTTCATTTGCCTTGTACTCTATCCTTCCGCAAAATCAAGTAACAAAAGCACGCTCTGAGACTCACTGTCTGTGGATTTTTTATTGACTGCAAAAAAACCAACAACATGGAGTCAAAGTAAGTGGCAAGTGCCAGCAATTTGATGAGGATTGTGAGAAAGATTATAATAAATTTGATGTAAGGGATCCCGCATCAACATTAACTTCCTTTCATTCGTTATTTACAATTTTTTGGCATTCTTTGTGCATGTGAAACTATTTTCTATCAAATTTATTTTTGACTCTCAAATTAATTGTATTTACACTATTTTGTTATGGATACATCGGCTTAATTTTCAGTTTCGGTTGTCCTTAAACCTTTTGAAAAATTAAGAACAAACAAATAATCAATGTCAACAGTAAATAGTTTTGTATTGCCAAATTACTTTGTCAAATTAGTTTGAAGTCAATTAACTGTCAATTAACTAATAACTCTATCCATCCATTTTCCAAGACGTTTATCCTCATTACGGTAGCCGGGTTATGCTGGAGCCTATCCCAGCTGACATCAGGAGAGAGGCGGGGTACACCCTGTACTGGTCCCTAGTCAATCGAAGGGCAAAACTAAACTAAAATGTAAAAAAAAAAAAAAAGGACAAGCAACAATAAATTACATGAACTACTCAAACCATTCGAAAATAAATGTCCAATATAAAAACGACAGTGCCAAAAAACAGTGTGTGCCTTACCAGGAAATTACAAAGTAGTATAAATTCTACTGCAAACAAACAACAATTATTTGTTAGCAACCTCAATGACAACTGTCAGCATGGAGGCCTCGCCCAAGGACATTCTTCCCGCCTCCCAGCAGCATTCGGTCCGAGGCTGAGCCCATCATGGCCTCCCCCCAGTTCAGCTTGTCCGCTCACGTGTGTTTGCATAACAGCAGAGGAGACATAAATAATTTGCTAATTGCAGACTGAAGTTGACTGACAGTCGGTTGGGTACGGTGTGGCATTCCAGCGCATCAGTGATGTTATAAAGTAATCACAGGTACAGCCGTTATCAATCATACCGCCAGCGTGTGAAGGAATGCGATGACACCTAAATTACACACTTGCACAACGGGTTTCTCCCTGCCCACCCAACAAACATGCCACAACCAAAATTCGCCACAGGGCTTTTACACAACTGCTTGTAACATCACACTTAAAATAAAGTAAAGTTTTAATAGAAATGAATGAATTGATTTGCTTTTATAAGAAAATGAGTTGGAAACAAAGGCGGTTAATGTATGCTTCTGGTGTTTACAATCAATACACACAAGCAATGTTCCTCACGGACACTGTGAACACTTTCAGCCACTAGGAGGGGTCGGTGCACAACTCAATTCAAGCTCGTCTGTGCAGTGTGAGTCATCGCAGTATCCACTCTGTGTCACTAAAACAGGCTGACAGTAAGTCACTGACTCATTTTCGATCCAGTAAACCCCTTGAATGTCTCTTTTGGCATCATGATTTGGCTTTTGTAATCAAACATCATCTCTTTTTTGTTTACTGCAGGCAAACTGCAGGTTTTGTAAGGCAAAGAATAGCCTTACAAAACCTGATAAACTTGCATTCATACGGATCATTTGATGCTTATTCTTGACTAAACTCTGATCATGGCTTGCTTTAGTTGATGGCAATGTGGCTATAATACACACCACTCAGATCTTCTATAAATGTGTAAAACAGCAACAGACGTCAGATGTATCCCTGAACCGTCAAAGGGGTTTAATTAGCGCCGATTACAACAATCACATTTTCCAATTGACTTTTTTCCAAATAAACTTCCAACCATTTTATTTCTTTTAAACTGAGCTGGCGGAATTGAAGTGAACTTCTTAAAACAACAATAAAATGTTTGTCTTTTGACTTTATGGGATATTCAGTTTCCTATGTCGCACTTCCTGTTAATTAGGTTTCAGATTCCATAAGCTTGATAAAAGAGCAGAGGGCGGGGTTAATGAGTGCATGCGTTTTTTTTAGGATATCCTAATAAGAATTAGAGAGGTTCTTAAACGTTTGTGGACCCCCAGTGTGACCTCGAATGCACCATTTACACTCTTTCTGCTTGCAGAGGAGCCACACCAAAGATTGTGGTAAAGCTTCAGCGTTGTAGTGAGGAGCTGAGCAAAGACGTGTCAAACCAGAGTTTAATGTGCAATCTTGCAAGCCAAACCAATACAGTGGAACCTCTCAAATCAAACATTTCTGAAGTTGTACAGTGTCGTACAACTGGAATAATACGCCTGTAAAGTTGCACACCGCCGCCATGCAATATGAGACTTCAGCTCAATGAACATTTAGACTCGTATCCAAATTTGTTTTTTTTCCTTTTGTTTTTTCTGTGTTGCTACCACAGAAGGTTAGACGCGAGGTGTGATGATAACCATAGAACCAGAATTGCAACCTAAACTGGGAAAGCTGTGCATGAATATCTGTCCTGGTTGCTCAGTACAATATTGGTAAAAGGACAATACAAGAAAAAGAATGGACTGAACACAGGGACATCAGCTGTATTGACTCTTCATGTGAAGTAACCTACATCTAGAGTCACATCTTTTAACTTATTACATTTGGCCTGCCTTCAGCAATTTTCCTTTTGGTTGGGTGAGCAATTTTATTGTCTAATAGTATTATTACTTGTAAGAGAGTTACAGCTGTCAAAAATGTTACCTAAAGTACTTCCTGTGCCTCCTGACTTTATGATGATTACAGACAGACAGTTCCTTCTCAATTAACTGGGGGTCCACCTAAGAGGTTTCACTGTAAACAAAGGCCAAAGTGTTTGTTTTGCTGCACAAAATAATTAATACATGTCTTTTACCTAGCAGCTGCAGAGTATGTGATTTACCTTAAAGATGCCCACCCAGTCTTTGGGATGAGGGGTGATGTAAGGGGTGAGGGTGTAGCAACACTCCAGGGGTGCTTGGGGCAGAAAACTTTTGCCCACATTCTGGAAGATGACGTGGGCAAAGTTGGACGTTTCCATAATACTGACGCTGCTGCCAGGTGAGGAATCCACCACCTGGAACGAGGACATCGTATCCTGGTGGTCACTTCATTTGTCTGTTTGGGAAAAAGCAGCAGAAGACAGTCAGACACAATGATTTTGAGAAGACTGTGTATAAACAGTATATGTCAACCACACGCTAAGGTCTGTAAGGGAAAAGTCTATCAAAGTAGGTGTTGAGTGTGATCTGATTATAATTATGATTATTTTTATGAAGCCCATGTTTACCATTACACGCTAATGACACCTCATTAAAACAATCTGCCCTAAAATATAAAGTCAATACACAGCCCATCCCTAAAATTGCGGCTATAACTGGCAAAAGTGTACAGAGCAGACAGCCATACAATGTATAAAATAACCCCTAAATAGACAGTAATGTAGTAGACAAGTCTTTCTAAATCACGCAATGACAGCAGCTAAGTAGCTAACATAAGCCTCACAACAGGCCATGTTGTGTCACGTCATTTAGCTAGCTAAACACTGCCTTAGCAAGGAGGCTAACAGAAGGACTGACTCAGCCGACAAATACTGCTGGGACCAATTTGGCTTCCGAATAAAACAATACCCATTTTTCAGAACTCCGAGTATGAAAAGAGAGCAAATATCGATGTTTTTGCTTCTGTCCGCCTTGTTGTTGTGAAAGCGCTGACGATGATGCGCCGCTTCCTGAAAGCAAACGATGGACAACTTCCGGGATGAGGAATAGCAGCGGGGATGCTGAGGATGGGAAAAAAAAGATTGTACAAGAATGAAAAATATATATAAATAAAGTGTACATGTATAGACTTATAAAACATAACATATGTTAAACATATAATTTATATAATGATCATTTCTGCTGTTTTGTTTTAGAAAAAATGTATTAAGAGGTGAAAACACAGGATATCCCGCCTATTCATCTAATCTATTGGCTGACGGAATCCTCTGTGGACTACAATTGGTGAAACTTACTGCCAATCAGCGCTAGTCTATTTGGCTGTCCTGGTGAGGCAACTGTCACTGCGTCTGCCGAGGTCAAGGGGAACGAAGCATGGCAGCGTTGATTAGAGGGTGTCGAAGTGCGCTGCTAAAGTGGAACAATCACGTTAGCCCCACCTTTGGTAACGTATCTGTTTGTAGTTCTGCTTTCTTGTTTTTGCGTGTTCGTGGAGAGAGAGCGCTCCCCGTCATCCTTCCCCAGTATGTCAGCCCATGCTAGCTGGGTTAGCACACAGAAGTCTTCCAATTTGCTCTCACTATGCAATAAATGCAATCTTAAATGATATAATATTTCAAGCAACCTGAAGCATCCCGAATAATATTTATGCAATCTGTATTATTGATACCAGCTTAACCTTAAACCCCCCACAACATAGATGGATACTTTTTTGTAACATCACTGTTCCCATGAAACATAATTATTTGCCATCTGAAAATAAACAAAAAACGTAGATTATTAACGCACATCCAAATAATTCTATCTGTAAGGAATTTAATTGTCTGTAAAAACTATTGTGAGAACATGCAGCGTTTTTTTTTATTTTTATGTCATTGGTGATAAACTTGCCTCGGTATAGTTGGGCAGATTTAAGGTGGTCTTATTGATGGTACTTAATTATAAACCCTTTGTGTTGTCTGGTCGGTTCACTGCCAGTGTTTAGTATTGTTAACCTGCCAGGACCTTGGCTGAGCCAGCACAGTTTAATAGCCTGGGCACAATTTCCAAAAACAGGTTGTAAGTAACCTGCAGTGATTGATGATTATGGTCTATAATTTCCAGCCAAATATTACACTTTCAGGGTGTTTGCTGACTTCTCTGACAGTTATTTCATTCACCATGCAGTGTTTTATAGCACCACTTATTCAGGTTAACAGCCAAATGACACTTATCTCGTAGTTTGTCACACTGAATTGGAAGTTTATTGCAGCCAGCTACTGTACAGAAGGCTCCAATGCCTTTGTTTTTTTCCCATCCAGTAGCCATGCGGTCTATGGCCTCAAAAACACCTGTTGGGTTTATTGGTGTGGGAAACATGGGGAGCCCCATGGCCAAAAACCTGCTGAAAAATGAGTACCCCATTATCGCCACAGATGTCTTTCCTGAGTCCTGCAAGGAGCTGCAAGAGCTGGGTGCTCAGGTAACGCACAACCCCCAAAAATGCTTCATAAGTCATTCACGGATATACTGTATCTCATATTGGACCTGCAGTAGTAGTTTATTTCTGAATGTGTTTTATTTTCTGTCTACAGGTAGTAGACTCCCCAGCAGAAGTAGCTGAGAAAGCAGACCGTATCATCACAATGCTGCCTTCTAGTCCCAACGTCATAGAGGTCTACACAGGCCCCAGTGGCATCCTCAAGTACGTTTCTAGCTGTGCTTAACCTCCTGAGACCCAGAGAAATAAAGGTTGTAGTTTTTTGCATGAAATGTGTTTCTTGAGTGAAAACATAACATAATATTTTTTTGTAAGAAAATGTGTTTATTTTTATGCAATGTATTTTGCAGTGGTATCTGTTCTCTTCTATTTTTTCTGGTTAAATACATGCGTGTGCGCATAATTTTTTTAATGAAAACAAAATTTGTAGAAGTACTCATTTCTCATGTCAGGACAGGAAATGTGTCTTTAGCATCTTAAAAATGACTATATGTTACCAAATCCACCCACATTTTTTGTATATTGTAGTGTTTTGCATTTGAAAAAAGGCTGTGAGAAGCTTGTGCCATACAGAAGATAGAAATGCTTTGCTGGGTTCCAGGAGGTTGAAGTGCTTTGCTCACAGTGGTGCAAAAACACATTATCTCTAGAATGTAGTGAAAAAGCCGCCTCCTGGTATTTTATTTATTTTTAGGAAGGTAAAGAAGGGCACTCTTTTGATTGACTCCTCCACTATTGACCCTGCCGTTTCAAAGGAGATGGCAGTAGCTGCAGAGAAGATGGGAGCCGTATTCATGGATGCACCCGTGTCAGGAGGTAACACACAGTGATTTGTGACATTATGGCGCATAGTGTATTTAATCATAAACTGACCAAGTCTACTGACTTGACTGTTTCACTGGTGAATACAGCAGCACTCCGTCTTTAACTTTATCTAAGCCTTGTCGCTTGTGCAGGCAGTGTGTGGTGGTAAAGACACCTATTTGTAAGGTGTGGCATTTATTTATTCAAGTATACAACATACGCCTATTAATTGAGGCAAGGTATATATTAGAGCGGAGATCAGGAATTAAAAAGTACACAAAATGAAGGAGTAAAGAACCAACCTCAGTGATAGTTCTGTGACTCCATTGCCAAGTTCCTGACCTGCCTAACGCTCTTTGTAAACCTAAACTATGGGACCTTTTGGGTTAATGCTGCGACATTGGTTGTAATTACTGAGCAGACTAACCAGCAGGTGCCCTCTCCAGGTTTTATTGCTGCATTTGACCAAGGCTTCTTGGAGGCAAGGTTGAGGTTTTTAAGTCCTCATTATGTTGGTGCTGTCTGCTGGTGACGGCTCCTTGACAGAGCACAGGATCACCAGTCACTCTTAATGGGCCGTGCCGCGCCAGAGAAGTCCCACGTCCAGCGCTTTTCATGTTGATGGAGCCGTAATGGCGGCGATCCCATGTTAGGGCCTTTCATGTCAGATAAAGAGCTGTAAAGAGGAAAGAACCTGCCCTCACATGGAAGGGAGATAAGACACATCACAGTAAATCTGTCTGTCACCTCGTCTCACCGCGGCTCATTTTGACTCGCACTCTTGCACGCTGAATTTAATTGTGCGTATGCATTTCAAGCATGCCACATCCTGACTCACCTGTCTTCTGTCCGTGACAATAGTGGACTTTCGCAATACTAAATTAGCACACGACACACTCTGTTGCTCATGCGCTCCCCACTCACAAACACAGACTAGGCCCACGCTGGCATGTTTACCAGCTGGCGTCTGCTCCACCGAGTGACTGCAGTCAGCGAGATCAGAGCCCTAAGCCAGATACTCGCCTTTAACACACACACTGTTTATTCCTCTGCACTCCTCGGGGAAGGTTGTTCCTCTCCTGTTTCCCAAATAATCCCCTTTTACTAACCAGAGATGAACTAGTCATTGACCTGTACTTTACCTTGATTTCTCAGACCTGTACCTTGTGGGGCCCTAACATGCTGAGTAGGTATTGAATAAATCAAAACATCAATTATTGATAACATAATAACATACAGATGAATTGATAATTCAACCCCCAATGTATTGAATTGGTTCAATTCAAAATGACATTCACCGCCATTGCTTTCTGCATGCATCCATGCAGAAATTACAAAGGGGTAAAAAAAAAAAAAAACAGAATGTCACTGTCTAGCTAGGATATGAATTAAGATGGTATTCTCCTACCAGAAGATGGCACCCTTCCCAAACAGGGCACACTACAGCAGGCCTGAGTGAGGAAGCAACAATAAAAGCTGGTTCTGTGACAAATTGGCCCTATTCATGGAACACGTTGAAAGATGTTACAAAAAGCAAAGCACTGTTGTGAATAATAAAAATAATGATGGTTTAATTCCTGCAAGTTACTTGCATTTTAAGGCTTTTTGTGTATCGAGAAAGTGGAGCTATTGTTTTTGGTTTTTATAGCGTTTCCCTGCAATCATCAAAATATTACAGAAAAAGCATAAATAAAGTTTTAAATGTTCTTGCTTTATATTTGTTGGCCAACATGTGATGAAATGTAATTTAGACCAGAAGGGATAGGATTGTAGTTTGAACATGTGAATGACAGTATTAAGGGGTGCTCCAATCAGGGTTTTATGCTGCCTAATCAGATCACATGGCTTAACTGTCCATTTTTCAATGTATTTATAATAAGTTGTACTGGCCAGGAGCGACATGTAGGGGGAAAAGTTAGGAGTATACAAAGAGCCCCGGACTGCCAGGGGTCTCAAAAATAGGTAATTATTAAAAGAAAATGTTGGCTGCACCACTGCTATTGGCAATGTGATCTGGAAAAAGAAACCATTAAATCACCTTAATTTTGACACACATATTTTCCTTACTTTTCAAGAAAATGCACTGTGTATCACTTGCAGAGATTGAGAACGTTTTTAAGGAGACTTTCCATGCGAGAGTATATAGTCTGGTGGAGCTCTTAATGGCTGGACTTACACGTCACATGTTACAAGGCTCCAAGTGAACCTGCAGCAGAACCTGTTGTCTTCCACCGCTGAGAAAGGCTGGTCATCTTGTCCGATGAGTTCAGTTATTTTGGGGGTTATTTGCCCACCCTTCTGACTGTCACGCACGTACCGTTTGACTGTCTCTGCACATGAGCTTCGAAAACTCCCCATTCTTCATCAAGCACTTGCTCTTCAAATGCTGTGTTAAATTAAACTATTTTAATGTACTACCCAATATGTTTTTTGCAGGATGCAAATTTTACATCACACATTGCACACATCGCATGTATGTTCAACCCAGTAGACTTGTTGGTTTGGGTTTGCTGCCCCACCCCTGCGTAGGAAAGAGAGAGGGGGACACTACACTACATACAGGCTCTCTACAGGCTGCAGGCTGTACGAACCACAGATCGTTTTTTTGTGATCAGAATTAAAAGGCATTGATGTGCACGGATAGATACTTTATTAATCTCCAATAGAAATGTATGTTTCCAGCAGCTCTGCAGGAACTCATATGCCTATCACGTACTTTTCCATGGAAATTGGCCAATGGACGCATCCCTACTAAATACATCTGCTTGAAATTGACTTTTTAGTAATATCTGATATCCCAATATCAATTGATTCCAATACTTGCAGAAGCTTTTTCCTCAAACCAAAGTCAGGTCACATCTTGTGTAATCAACACATTATCCATCTTTTACAGCGATGCACTAGATGCATTTCACAAACACCGTTTGTGCTAAATAAGTCAACTACTGCAATATGTAAATTCACTCAGATATGTAACACAGGGTAGTCTTCATGAATTCACAAAAAAGTATCCAATTACATAATGTGAGCAAACACTCCATTAGAAAAGCTGAAAAAACAAAGCAATCTATGGACCTCTGGACTCAATCAGTGAAATTATAATCTGTATCATACAACACGTCTACCATCGCTTATCATTTTGATGCAAGTATGATAGCTGTGTATGACTCAGAGTGATTATTCATTTCCAGCGAGGGCTGGATACAGAAAAACTAAAGGATGTAGGGCCATTGTGATACATTTTCTACAATAAAGATGATAAAAACCAATCCACTATACAGGAGTTCCTGGGTTTCCAAATTGAGGTATGTGGGGGTACACCAGTTGTCTTAGGGGGTACGTGAATAAAAGTGAAAAACAATTGGCACCTGTCACTCACTATTCCGAGTGGACCTGAACGCCTCATTAATTGTGACCAGACTCGATCACTATTTGTGAATTTCTGCAAAGTAAGATTCAATATTAATAAGTTTAATATTTTTGCAGTTAGAGCAGTGAAAACTTTTTAAATATGGTTTATGCCATTAATAGAGTCCTGTAGATATTAAATATCACCCCCTATAGTCACTTTTACGCTGCAATTATTATTTTCTGACACCACATTGTGTAACTTTTATGCGCAGGCAGGTAGAATATAAAGTAAAAGTTGTTTTATTTTGGTAATTTAACATAAAAGATGCAGCAAATTTAATTGAGCCATTGCACGCAAATTGACATATCTCAAGCAGTTTCCATGTTCTAACTTTGCTGATTAAGATTTTCAGCTTTTCAGCAGAGTCTAAGGACACGTACCCGGACAGTCCTATCATCGTTGCTTATCTGGAGTAGTCAAAACACTCCCCCGTGGCAAGGCTACGGGGGTGGATGAGTTTTGACCTGAATTCCTCAAAGCTTTGGATGTTGGCACAGTCTTGGTTGACACGCCTCTTCAACATCACACGGAAGTCGGGAACAGTACCTCTGGACTGCCAGACAGGGGTGGTGGTCCTCATTTTTAAAAAGGGTGACCGGAGGGTGTGTTCCAACTATAGGGGGATCACACTCCTCAGCCTCCCCGGGAAAGTCTATTCCAGGTGGCTGGAGAAAAGGGTACGACTGTTAGTCGAACCTCGGTTACTGGAGCTGCAATGTGGTTTTCGTCCCGGTCGCGGAACACTGAACCAGCTCCACACTCTTGCAAGGGTACTGGAGGGTATATGGGTGAGTTTGCCCAACCGATCTAAATGTCCTTTGTAGACTTGGAAAAGGCATTCGACCGTGTCCGTGGTGGTGTCCTGTGGGGGGTGTTCCGGGAGTACGGGATTGGTGGCTCGCTACTACGTCCTACTCGGTCCTTGTACAATCGAAGCAGGAGCCTGGTTCGCATTGCCAGCAGTAAGTCGAGCTTGTTTCCGGTGAACGTGCCCTTTGTCACCGATTCTGTTCATAACCTTCATGGACAGAATTTCTAGGCGCATTCAAGGCGTTGAGGGAGTCCATCTTGGTGACCTTTCGATCTCATCTCTGCTATTTGCAGACGATGTGGTCCTGATGGCTTCATCGAAACCTTGAGCGTTTACTGTAGCAGTTTGCAGTGTGAGTGTGAAGCTTCTGGGATGAGACTCAGCACCTCCAAATCCGAGGCCATGGTTCTCAGTCGGAAATAGGAGGATTGTTCCCTTCAGTTTGGAACTGAGGTCTTGCCCCAGGTGGAGGAGTAGAGGTATTTTGGGGTCTTGTTCACAAGTGACGGACGGTTGGAGCGTGAGGTCGACAGACGGATCGGTGCAGCGTCTGCAGTAATGTACCGGACCGTCGTAGTGAAGAGAGAGCTGAGCCGGAAGGCAAAGCTCTCTGTTTACCGATCGATCTATGTTCCCACCTATACCAATGGGTCATGACCGAAAGAACGAGATTGCGGATACAAGCGGTGGAAATGAGTTTCCTCCGTAGGGTGGCTGGACTTGCCCAAAGAGAGAGCTCAGCCATCCAGGAGGAGCTCAGAGTAGAGCCGCTGCTTCTTCACATCGAGAGGGGCCAGTTGAGGTGGCTTGGGCATCTAGTCCGGATGCCTCCTGGGCGCCTCCCTGGTGAGGTGTTTTGGGCATGCCCAGCCGGGTGAAGACCCCGGGCAAGACCTAGGACACGCTGGAGGGACTATGTCTCACAGCTGGCCTGGGAACAACTTGGTGTCCTCCAGGTGGACCTGGAAGAGGTCACCAGAGACCGGGAAGTCTGGTCTTACCTACTGAAACTGCTGCCCTCCCAACCCGGACCCGGATAAGCGGGGTCCAGAGAAAAATGGAATGGAATGGATTTTCAGCTTATAAAAACCACAAACTCAGAAAATGTGAAAAAAAAAATTAAGCTGCACGACCTGATCAGCAAAAAACTTGTAATGTATCGATTTGCATAGTATTAGATTATTTAATATGTCAAATTCGACTTTTAAGTTGAATTGCAGAAATACAACAACCTTTTCAGGATATTCTTATTTTTCTGGGTAGCACTGTAGCCGCCACTTGATTTATTCTAAAGTTAGGAGTTTCACACAGAGTGGGAAAGAAGGACAAAGTAAGAAGCCAAAAATTTACCACTTTCTCACAGAATTGGAGGAGAACTTTTTTTACGACGGTAGTGTTAAGATAAAGTCAATCAATGTAATATTACTGACACTTAGTGACAAGAATACATATGATTTACCTTTCGATATTTTTTTTACTATTAATAGGCCATGGTCAACCATGAAACGGCAATCATATTTTAATGAATTATTTTTGTAGGCGAGGGAGTGATGTTCGAAATGCAAATGGCGAGGGACGACTGAAATTCCTTATTCTGAGCTAGCAAGTTTGTAGCTGTGTGTAGCATGATGTAATCTGTTGCGCGTCGATATAATTATTAAATATCGATAAGAACTGATGTCTCATAATGTTAATTGTTAGTGTTTCTGTAGTTCAAATTTGAGCGCCTTTTACCATTTTAGAGAATGGGCATAAAAAAATCTCAGACACCTTTCAAATTCTCATATTTTTTTTTTCCTTTTTTTTTTTTCATGCAAGCACAGAGCGGTTCTCCAGGTCTACATACCATACAGTCACTGACACAACTCTCTGGTATCAGTAAAATGTTCTCGTGCAAAGTGGACCCACAGCAAAACAAAACTCTGATGTCATCAGGCCAGGGTGTTGGCACACAGGCAAAAATAGAAGGTCTCGATAACAAGTGGTAGGGTCGTTAGCAGTAATTACCCAGAATGGCTGTGTTTGTGCCGATATGCCCACGGTGGTGTGCCACATTGCTAACGCATGACAGCTTTAAAAAGGCCCTAAAAAAACTTTCATTGTGTTTTTCCCAGCGCTGAGAAAGCAAGCTATCACTGCAAATGAAAGTGAGAATAGTTGAGCTGCTGTGGGACCGTAGGCAATCAAGGCTAATGCTGCTTGTTTGTGAGGTCTTTAAGTCCTCAGCTAAATACCCATTTAGTTTGTGTCTCAACGCTGCCCTAATCATATCCACACCACATCAACAGCTGCCTTTCGTTGGAATTGTGTCATTTAGCCTCATTTTCAACATCACTGTTCAACATCAATGAGCTTTTTCAAACCAAGGCTGGCCCCATTCCATTCCATTTTCTTCCGCTTATCCGGGTTCGGGTCGTGAGGGCAGCAGTCTCAGTAGGGAAGTCCAGACTTCCCGGTCTCCGGAGACCTCTTCCAGCTCCACCGGGAGGACACCAAGGCGTTCCCAGGCCAGCTGTGAGACATAGTCCCTCCAGCGTGTCCTAGGTCTTCCCCGGGGGCTTCTCCAGGCTGGGCATGCCCGAAACACCTAACCAAGGAGCCGCCTCATCCGAATGAGATGCCCGAGACACCTCAACTGGCTCCTCTCGATGTAAAGGAGCAGCAGCTTTACTCTGAGCTCCTCCCGGATGACAGAGCTCCTCACCCTAACTCTTAGGGTGAGTCCAGCCACCCCACGACGGAAACTAATTTCCGCCGCTTGTATCCGCGATCTCATTCTTTCGGTCATGACCCATAACTCATGACCATAGGTGAGGGTGGGAACGTAGATCGATCGGTAAACAGAGAACTTTGTTTTCTGGCTCAGCTCTCTCTTCACCACGACGGTCCGGTACAGCGACCGCATTACTGCAGACGCTGCACACAGGAGGCATCCGGACTAGATGCCAAGCCACCTCAACAGGCTCCTCTTGATGTGAAGGAGCAGCGGCTTTACTCTGAGCTCCTCCTGGATGGCTGAGCCCTCTCTTTGGGCGAGTCCAGCCACCCTACAGAGGAAACTCATTTCCGCCGCTTGTATCCGCAATCTTATTCTTTCGGTCATGACCCATCATTACCCCTCACTACGACGGTCCGGTACATTACTGCAGACGCTGCACCGATCCGTCTCTTGACCTCGGGCTCCAACCGTCCGTCACTCGTGAACAAGATACTTGAACTCTTCCACCTGAGGCAAGACCTTACTCCCAACCCTGAGGGTACAATCCAACCGTTTCTGACTGAAAACCATGGCCTAGGATTTTGAAGTGCTGACTCTCATCCCAGAAGCTTCACACTCAGCTGCGAACTGCTCCAGTAAACGCTGAAGGTCACAGAGTGATAAGGCCATAAGGACCACATCATTTGCAAATAGCAGAGATGAGATCCTAAGGTCACCAAGCTGGACTCTCTCAACGCCTTGACTGCGCCTAGAAATTCTGTCCATGAAAATTATGAACAGAATCGGTGACAAAGGGGCGGAGGCCACTGTTTACCGGAAACAAGCTCTACTTACTGCTAGCAACTAACCAGGCTCCTGCTTCGATTGTACAAAGACCAAATAGCACGTAGTAGCGGGCCACCAATCCCGTACTCCCGGAGTACCCCCCACAGTATCCCACTCACAACCACGGTCGAATGCCTTTTCCAAGTCTACAAAGCACATGTAGACCAGTTGGGCAATCTCCCACATACCCTCCAGTACCCTTGCAAGGGTGTAGAGCTGGTACAGTGTTTCGCGACCGGGACGAAAATCACATTGCAACTCCTGTAACCAAAGTTCCACTAACGGTCATACCCTTCTCTCCAGCACCCTGGAGTAGACTTTCCCAGGGAGGCTGAGGAGTGTGATCCCCCAATAGTTGGAACACACCCTCCGGTCACCCTTTTTAAAAATGGGGACCACCACCCTGGTCTGCCAGTCTAGAGGTACTGTTCCCGACTTCCATGCAATGTTGTAGAGGCGTGTCAACCAAGACAGTCCTCCAACATCCAGAGCCTTGAGGAATTCAGGGCGAAACTCGTCTACCCCCGGAGCCTTGCCATTGGGGAGTGTTTTGACTACCCCAATTACCTCAGCCACGGTGATAGAACTGTCCACGTACGTATCATCAGACTCTGCTTCCTCTACGGAAGGTATGTCAGCGGGATTGAGAAGGGCCTCGAAGTATTCCTTCCACCGACCAACTATATCCTCAGTCTAGGTCAGCAATCCCCCGTCCGCACTGTAAACAATGTAAACTGGAGGCTGCTTTCCCTTTCTGAGGTGTCGGATGGGTTGCCAGAACCTCTTCGAGGCTGACCGAAAGTCGTGCTCCATAGCCTCTTCGAACTCCTCCCACACCCGAGTTTTTGCCTCGACCACCGCCGAAGCCGCCTGCCGATACCTGTCAGCTGCTTCGGCAGTCCCGCAAGCCATCCATGCTTGATAGGACTCCTTCTTCAGCTTGACAGCAGCCCTACCCATCGGTGTCCACCATCAGGTTCGGGTCTTGCCGCCACGACTGGCACCAACCACCTTGCGGCCGCAACTACATCTGGCTGCCTCAGCAATGGAGGCACGGAATACGGCCCATTCAGACTCAATATTCCGGTCCTCCCTCGAGATGCAGGCGAAGCTCGACCGGAGATGAGAGTTGAAGACTCGACGAACGGGAGACTGTGCCAGACGTTCTCAGCACTCCCTCACTACACGTTTGGGTCTACCAGGTCTTTCTGGCATCCTTCACCGCCATCTAATCCAATTTATCACTAGGTGGTGGTCAGTTGACAGCTCAGCCCCTCTCTTCACCCGCGTGTCCAGAACATGCGGATGCAGGTCTGATGATACAACCACAAAGTCGATAATAGACCTGCGACCTCGGGTGTCCTGGTGCCAAGTTCACTTATGAACATCCTTATGTTCGAACATGGTGTTTTTTATGGACAAACTGTGATTTGCACAGAAGTCCAGCAACAACACACCACACGGGTTCAGATCAGGGAGGCCGTTCCTCCCAACCACGCCCCTCCAAGTCACACTGTCATTGCCCACATGGGCGTTGAAGTCTCCCAGTAGAACTATGGACTCACCAGCTGGGGTGCTAGTCACCAGCTAAGGTGCTTGGCCGCCGAAGACCAGGTCGCCCGGACACCCTCCCTCAACCACTGCCCAAATCACATAGCACCGGACCCTTATGTTTTCCCCTGCAGGTGGTGGGTCTGCGGGGGGGAGTTCCTGTGTTCCTTTTTCGGGCTGGGCCCGGCCTGGCCCCACGGGTGAAAGCCTGACCACCAGGCGCTCGCCTGCAAGCCCTCCCCCAGGCCTGGTTCCAGGGTGAGGCCCCGGTGTCCCACGTCTCCGGGCGAAGTGCGGTCACTCCTCTTGATTTTCTTCATTAAGGGTCTTCTGAACCCTAATCATACCCACACCACATCAACAGCTGCCTTTCGGTGGAATTGTGTCATTTAGCCTCATTTCCAACATCACTGTTTAACATCAATGAGCTTGAGCCCCAGTTGTCTTAAATCTATCTCCGCAACGTTTTTTTATTGGGTTATGAAAACTTTAACGAAGCAGTTTTATCGGAACAATCCCAGTTCAAATGGGAAAACAAAGACACGAAACTCTGGAATATGCTTGCCGGACCAGTAGTCGGTGGTGTCACAAGCACACTGTCAGTAAACAGTGTGCTTGTGTGCTTAAGTAAACTACTGGTCACAGAAGAATAGCAAATGTCTCTTTCAGAATGTTCTAAACTCCTGTTTTCATGCCAATGTTGTATTGATTGGAATAATATATAACAATAATATGTAGCACAACTTTCCAAAGCCGACATCTTATTCTTCTTTAGAATGTAAACAAACAGCGCTTCATAACAAACACTCACATTCATACCTATGGACAATTTAGAGTCGCCAATTAACCTAACATGCATGTTTTTGGAATGGTGGAGGAAACCGGAGTACCCGGGGAAAACCCACACACGCACGGGGAGAACATGCAAACTCCCCACAGAGATGCCCAACGGAGATTTTAACCCAGGTCTTCCAGATCTCCTGACTGTGTGGCCAATGTGCTAACCACTCCGCTACCGTGCGGCCATATATGGGATTTTCAATGTAAATTAAACATATTTATTAATGAAAAATATATATTAGGGCTTTCAAATGATTAAATATTTTAATCTAATTTATAACAGTCTCCAAATGAATTAATCATGATTAATCATCATTTACAACAATGTTTGAAATATGCAAATTTTTACTGTTTTCTATGAACAAAAAGATAAATGACAGGACACTGTATTATCTGTAACAGCTCCAAATGAAGTGAAAATTTAACCCAAGCGAAAAGATACCACAAATGTCTAAAAATGTACAGTATTTGCCTACCAAAAGTCTTTGTAATAGTAGCAGAACATTGGATATGCACGCTTCTCTCTACAGTCACTTTATTGAAACGAACAACCACGCCAAAACAACCATAGTTGTATAACAGCCGTCTCATTGCACGGCCCCCCCGCCCGTTTCCTTGCTCATCCAGTCAGCAGCCAGGACAAATTACTGCCTCAGAGAACCGAAAGTAGACATTTTAAGCAGGAATGAACAGGCACAAAGAATGATCGTTTAAAAAAGTACACATTTGTTTTTGTTTAAACCCTTTTAATGCTAATTGCAGCCATTGGTGCTTATTGTAGTCAGGCGGGTCTGATTAATTTGAAAATGAGATATAGTGCAGTTTTACTTTGAACTTGGTTTTCATACCATATAATCCTCACATTCAGACAGAAAAATATAGATGGAAGAAAGCTGTGTACAGTCTTGTTTTTGAAACCCAACGATATTGCTTCTGGAAGTCACCTTGGAAATGTCACCTTGTTCAAAAACCTGAACCAACATACCCCCCCTCCCGACCCACCCCACCCACCGTATAGATTGTCTAGTCAGAGGTGATAGAAAGTAACAGGAGATCACTCAGCCCAGTTTAGTCCAGTCTGAGAAGGGGATTGAGAAAATGAGTCTCAGAGCCTGAAGACCGGTTACTGCAGGGTTAGTGATGATTCAGGCTCAATGGGCAGTGGGGGCGTTGCTGTTGCAGTCTGTCACTTTGATGACTAACCAGTACTAGAGAGACAGCGGCCCGAAGACTAGATTAGCATAACAAGCCACCCACTGACGGCTGGTGGTGACACGGAGGGAGAAGCGAGCATCGGGGGCTGTGGGAGGGGCTGCAAGAAGTGTAGTAAAGAGAGCCGGGTTAGCATCGACAGAGGGGGATGATGATGCGGGGCACTCTAGCCCATGCTCCAGATGGAGGTAGACCCACAGCAGCTGGGGACTGGCTCTTACTTCCCCTATGTCATTTTTTGTGTATGTTTGTGCGTGCCCGTGTGTGTTTGTGTGCACACAGACAAAGAGTCAGCTGGTGTATGAGTTACACAAAACAACTCTGTCCATCAAATGTTACTCAAACGTCACTCATTTAAAAAGAAATTAGCATTCTGTCCATTAGAAGGACAATTTCTCTACATGGTAATAAGAGTGTGTTGGTGCCTCCATCCTAATTGTGGACCATTACTAGCTAGCACTTTTTTCCAAATGAGCCTCATTGGGTGAGAGAACCAATTGATTGTGGATTTCTTCTTCCCACTCCATTCTCTTGTCACCTAACATTGACCAGCCTCATTTATTCATTCATTTTCTATACCACCTCCCCCCTGTGAAATGGAGAAGTTACCGATGGTGATGATGGTGATGATGATTAAAGCTGGTGTAGTGGTCAATAAACAGACATTGCAAACTCACCCCCTCGAGTATCTTGTAGCCCTAAAATATAAGTTTTACTTTTTAATGTCACTATGCTGAAATTCTCATGCAGCATTTGTTTGCAGGATTTGGTTCTCTTGGCTGTGCGCTCGTTAAATGGAGCTGATAAAGTGTCTGTTTTTCACACAACAGTGCAGCATTAGCACAGTTGGCAGATAAACTGTTGAAAGTGCTGTTTTTTAATGTGACTGTGTGATTTTGGCCAGCGCATACCTTTTCACTGATTTACTCTATATCTGTCATGGTTTTTACAGGGCCTTCTCAGGTTTTTAAATTGAAAAAAATATCTGCCCTTGGGTGTAATTATAACGGTGGACCACATGAGGCTATGTTGTTGGCCTCCAAACTTCCAAAACCCCCGCTGGCTCAAGCTGCAGGCAGTTGACTCCCATTGATAGACTGCCGCAGAAGAGGCAAACTTAGCTGGAACAACATGGTAGCAAACAGGGCAGCATTTGTTTACACCAACTAGATTTGGAAACAATGGTGTGGCATGAAGTGTGTCTTTGTAGCTCTCCAAGTGCTCAAGCAGAGAGAGTTGTTACATTCTCATTTGGGGAAATTATTGTGCTTGTTGCTGTGCTTTTTTCCACAGGGTTGCAATCTATGTGAGTATTGGTTAGTAAAACATAAAAACAGAACATACAACAGAAGAGTCAGCTGCTTAGTCTTTATGTGAAGATCCTCATCTCCCAATAACCTCCCTGATGGTTTATACAGTTAGTTTTAAAATACAGTGGTTAACTTCTTTTTACTCTTATGTAGTGTTCTGAAGCAACCGATTTGCACCTGTATGCACACACACACACGCACACACAGATGTTGTACAGGCAAGAAAACCGATGTTCCTCGCTGCTTCAAAAGAGCTTTTAGTGTTCGAAATCTTACAAAGCCACCAAGGATTGCGCTTTCATGTAATGAAAGTAGTGCTAATGAATACAGCATTTACTACAAACAAGCCAAACCCCAAGCTTGCTTCTCTGATGTTGCTTTGCCTCTGACGTTTGTCTCCTGCTGCTTTGCATCTGTCCTAATGAAGTTTGATCGACTGCTTGGTAAGTCTTGCAGCAAGAAGGGGAGGTGTGCGTGTGCGCGTGTGTGTGAAGTGGTTGCATGCCTGCTAACTTACTTGGGCCACACACAGTCCCTTATGTGTACAGTTGCCATCTCCAATAGTTGCAGCAGTTTTAAACCCCACTATATCAACATTTGTGCTGAGGTCTGTTTTTGTGTTACCAAACCAACTGTGCAACTGTGTGTGGACAAGTAGCATAAGTGGCTCAATAACAGTGAACCTCAGCATGGTTTGACCATAATTAAACAGGGTGTTTTTGTGGGCCCCTCCCTGTCAGCTCTCTAATTTAAGTTAGCATGCTCAATTTAATACATAGTACAATGGAACCCGTTTATGTCAACAACCAATCTAAGTCTACCAACACATCAAGTCCTGGTTGACACGAGTCAGCCAAAGAGAGGGATGCTGACTTAAATGGGTTCCACTGTGCTCGGTGTAGCCTAATGAAAACTTCCTCTCTACACATCTTGTCTCCCCCTAGGGGGCGTTGTGTAGTTGTGCAGTGCTAACGATCCACGACTGTCACTCCCGTTGGGATGGATGAGCCAGCGCACCCAGCACTCAGGAAGCCTCATTAGGATTCTTCTTTAATCCGTCTCTGACAGAACTGGCCCGGGAACGGGACGTCCCCCTGCACACACATGCACACCGATGCATATGTGCATAATATACACTCTGAATGTGTAACATCCTGCATAGATGTTGCGAGAGACAATTACACCGCACACACGCGTGAAGATGGATGAACCGTAGTGTAGGCACATTGCACTGTGTCGCCGGTGCTTCAAACGCACACACATTATGGTAATGATGTGTTTTTCTTCCAACCACATGGATCTTCCATCATAGCGGTGTCACTGCTGCTTATAGAAATCCTCTACGTATCATAAGAGCTTATTATGGGTGATTAGTTAATTTGAGGGAGGGAGAGTTGGGAGGTAAAACGAGTAAGATCGTTATCCTCCTATGCTGTTTCCCCCCCCATCTCTTATTTTCTCCCTTTTTCCTTCCTTCTCATCCTCTTTAGTGAAATATATTGATCACTACATCGACTGTGTTTTCAATAATCGGCTCTTTAGTTGTCCACAAACTGTGATCTCTCCGCTAATTAAGCAGCAGTTGTCGCACTATGTGTCTTTTAAGACTTTTCAAGCAGGCACAACTTTATGCTTCACTGTATGACCTATATTTGCGGCTTTTATGACTTCTTTTGCAGTGAACTCATCTGGTAATAGATTAACAGTACATTATAACGTAGAATGAATGTAAGTAAATGCATCATGCTGAAGATCTGCAGACCATATGTGTACATGATTTGCGTGCATGGGGCAAGGCAGCTGCCACGGCGTGGGTTTCAGCATTCATTATGTGGCCCTAATGACCTGATGACAGCTCATCACTGACACACACACAGCGACAGTAACAGTGCCAATTAAGCACTGGACAGAAGTAAAAGGGATGCTTATTTATTAGGTTTGTGAATCCTGGCACTCTCCGCAGCACTTTTCTTGTCTCCATCCTGCACTGATAATGTGATTTCAGCTGTTTTGTCCATGCTAATTCCTGTTTAATTATTAACACTGACATTATTATACGTTCAGTGTTAAGAGGCCTTTCATTACAGTTTGACAACACCCTGAAGAGAGTTTTCTCTGTGTCCCCTCCTCCTTTTTAGAAAGCTAAAAGTGCAAATGTGCACCATCCAGCAGGCTGCTCGATATTTTTGGCTTTTGTTCTTCTGTTTGTGTGTTTACCAGTAATCCATTGTGTTAATGTCTGTGGTGTTTCACACATTCTTTAATTTAAGGGACAAAGCTAGGCTGATTGGGTTCATCCTACTGTGAAAAGAAGTTATTTTTGTATTATAGACCCTGCATAGGAGGCGAGGCAAGGCAACGAGAGAGGGAGGTGTGCTGCAGTTGCCTCCCACAACATGGCACGCTCCTTAAACCATCAGGCACGGGGAGGGATGCCTAATTGAACATGATAAAGTATAAAGTTAATTACCCCTCACGCATGTCACTGATACCCCCAGGAGGAGGGGGCATCCTGAGGCACAGCTGGTGTGTCGTGTGTGTGTTAGCTGTGAATGCATGCGTGTGTGTGTGTGTGTGTGTGTGTGCTTCGGACAGAAAGAGAAGGTGTGACGGGACAAAAGGCAAGGGCTCCCATGAGGGTTGTGCAGTGGATGATTGCAACAATCGGCTTTTAAAGATGCGTCTGTCCCTCTGGTGCGGTGCTACTTAACACGCCTGTCCCACCATGAGTCTCTCTCTTTCTCTCTCTCTCTCTCTAACTCTCTGTCTCTCACACACACACACACACACACGCACACAGTAAAGCTGACCTTTAGAGACAGTCAAGTGACTGATGTATTAAGCTCTTTCATGGATGTGTTTTTCACAGATTAAGCAACAAAACAATACAATTTTGCAAATGAAAGTTTGAATTCACACATTAGTTAACGTTAAAAGGGGTGGGTTTGGGCGTGCCATGATTGCTTGCATGGGTAGACGTTATCAGTGTGACTGCCAAAATATAAAGTTGCAATAATGCTGTGTTGTATCATGAAGTAATGGTACATATAAAGCATGGATGATCGCAGCAAAGGTTGAATGCAGGAGCAGCACCGCACCAAAACATAGAACCACTGAATCGACCAAGGTGGGAGTATGTGTTCACCTGAGCTAGCCTCCACCTGTGATGTTTTTTTCAGGTGTCGGAGCTGCCAGTATGGCCAAGTTGACCTTCATGGTGGGTGGAGTGGAGGAGGAGTACAACGCTGCCCAGGAGCTTCTCACATGCATGGGGGCCAATGTTGTCTACTGTGGACAAGTTGGTACCGGACAGGTACTGTAAATTGCAAAAGTACATTTTAATGTGATTTCAGTCATACGCAACATTAGCAATAACTTACTTTGTACAGCACACTAATAAAACCATTTGTTTCTATGTATTTTCTGTTGTCATGTGTTTAATACATGTGTCATAGTGTTTAAAATAATAGCAGTCAAATGTGACTAATCAGATTAAGAACTGTCATTAGTATAACAAGTTACCAGTAGGTGCAGTAGATTCTCAGGAAAAAAACAAGACCCAGCATTCATGATTTGCACACTGTTAAGGGTGTGCAATTGGGCAATTAGTTGTAAGGGGTGTGTTGCAGTGTGGCATTCAATCAGTCATCGATTTTGTGAAAAAACAAATGTGAATCAGGTGGCCCCTATTTAAGGATGAAACCAAGACTTGTTGAAAATGCATTTCCCTTTGAAAGACATTGTTCAGAAGAACAGTGTAGTTTGATTAAGAAGTTGAGTGGCAGGGGGGAAATCTTAGCAAGAGGTGTACAAAAATGTTGTCTGTTCAGCTAAATGCCTTAAAATGGAGAGCAAAACCAGAGACACATGGTTGAAAACTATCAAAATGGATTGAACCAAATATCATGACAGTCACTACTATTAACAAAACATAAATACAAACTCAGGCTCCATAGGGTTTACTAGCTGGCAAAAACCTGTCCAGCGCCATCATTTCCATGATGAAATCACAGATTGCTTTAGCCATCGTGTCATCGCAGGCAAACTATTTGCACTTTTCAAATGCTGCAGTGTTAGGAACAAGCCCTGGGGCCTGTGCAACTGGCAGGCAAAACATCTTTCTCTGAAACAGTGACAATATCCCACTCATTCGACAACATGTTTGTTTACAAGTGACTATCCACGTCACAGATGGGGAAAAAAGGAGCGCTTGATTTGATCAATCTAATCCACCTACAGCAAAATATGTGTAATCTTGCCTCATTGGAGCGTTTTTTTTTTTTTTTTTTGGTTATTGTAGCTATTTTTAATGATAGATAGATAGATAGTTTATTAATCTCCAAGAGAAATTTAGGTTAATGTTAGCAGATGTAGCGTTATGATGTCGTAATTCCACGTATTGGCCCAATAATTAGCAGTCTGATTTAATTAGGGTGACTGTGCAGACTAGCAGTGACTGTCAATCAACTGGGTGTATTTTTAGTTTATTTCCTTTTTTTTTATGTATAATAATTATTTTTTTATCAGACTAGTAATTTCTTATATCAGCGGTCCCCAATCATTTTCCTTATTTAGATTGATATCAGACTTTGCAAAGCAGAGGTGGGGACGGGGCGTGCAGCCGTGTTTTGGTTCAGCACATGGACGCCGTGAATGTCACGCGATCTACCCACAATGTCTTTGCGATCGACTGGTAGATTGCGATCGACGTATTGAGCACCCCTGCTATACTGTATGTGACATTTCCTCTCTGTTTGTTCACTAAAGGCAGCAAAGATCTGCAACAACATGCTTCTGGCTATCGGGATGATTGGAACGGCAGAGACTATGAACCTCGGCATTAGGTAATGGACTGGTGCGTGTGTATATATATACTGTGTGTGTGTGTGTGTGTGTGTTTATATCTGTCAAATGATTAAAGATTTTAATCTGCTTGTTGAAATCACAGTGTTCAAGTTAATTAAACACGATTAATCGCCATTTATGTCTGAAACATGGCAGTTTTTACTGTATTTTATTGATAAAATGATAGGACAGGATTATATAGATTTGTATGTATTAGGAGCTTCAAATGAACTCAAAACTAAATCAAGCTCAAATATAGCACACGTGACTGAAAATATTTTTACTTAAAAAATTAGTGAGTTACATGAGTTACATGAGTTACAAAGTGAGTCATTAAAAACCTTCAAATATACTTTTCTACTTCTGTCCGGAATTGGCCATGTGTATGTGTGAATTTAGTAAATGAAAGTGCAAAGGAGGTCAACATGGCCCCAAGTATCTGCTAGAAAAAGATGGATGAGGGGGAGGAATCACTGGCTCTGATTTACATCTGCTGATTGAGCGTTCACCAAGACCCTGTCACTGGACACCACCCACAAGACCTCATTTTAGGGTGCTGATGATGGGATAGTAAGTCAGATAAGATTCCAAATTTTATCATATCCTGTCGCTGAAGAATCTTCATTATTTAGATGCAGGAAATGACGTGTTGAATTATCTCTCAGATGGATGAAAAGACATAGGCCTTCATGAATTTAAATTATCAACCTTCCAAATATATCCCTTGTCAGGCTCTTCCGCTATTCACCACGTTAATATTAGGTGCTTTTATAGCTTTAGCGACTTAAATGCCATAGTGCACCTGGTTTTTGTGCGCGTGCATGGGCCGAGTGCAGCTGTGCTAGTGTGGCTGATTTATCCGTGCTGAGACAGAAGAGGAAAATTGGCGTGAGCAGTTGCACATAAATCCCTTTGCAGGGCCACTGAAATATGAAGGCATTAAGGGAGCAACATGGATTTACACATCGCCACACTGCACAAACACACATGCACACACGCTGAAACAAAAAGACTAAGCACTTCTTTGTAAAAAGTTCATAAAGCACATTATTAGCAATGATTGTCTTCAAGTTGGATGCGTGTTAATTTTGGTGTACATACATGCATTCCTTATAAAGACCATCTCTGGATCTTTATTAAAGAGTTTGACATTGGTAAGACTATAGGGGTGTCACAAGATCTTGCAGGATCAAAACGTCACAAGATTTCTCGTTCAGAAAATGTCTGGTGGGTACTAGGCCAGGGACGGTAATAAATGAATAATTAATCACACAATAAAAGAAAATTAATGTGAACTTAATTCCGCCGACCCCAGTATATTGCCATGTGCATACTTGTCTGTTTTGCTCATTTCTCGCCTCCTAACAGGCAGGAAGAGGGTTCAATCTGTGCATTGGTTTGAGCACCGTGGAGCGTTTGTTCCCTAGAAAAACTGCAACGGTGTGAGACCTTTTGTCAGTCCTACAGTCTTTGTCTCGGTGGGTGAATGCGGGAAGAGTGTAACAGTAGAAATTAAATTGCATTATATTGTCATATTTTGTTTTTTCATCGTACGTAATGTTAAATCTTGTATTGTCTCATCTCGTGAACTGAGTGTCTCGTGACACCCCTACTTAAAACAAAGCCTACACACACAAAACTGTTATAAAGCGAGGACCCGATGTCCCAACCGATATACACGTGCACACATACACACTGAAATAACATGTTATCATGTAAGACTTGGCTAATACAGCTTGGCCTTACCTGTCCACAACCACACACTTACACACACACACGCACACACACACACACACACATTTTGTAGAGCTAATTTGTTGATCTCAGATGGAGACTCAGGGCGTCTCCACCAGAGCATGACATTCTCTGGGTGCAAAGGATGGGCCACGCATGACAATTATGAGCACGCATACACACACACACACAAGCTCCTTTCCATTGCCGTCCACGTTTGTAGTTCCACCTTTATTTTATTCTGACTTTTTAATCCCTTTTTTGCCTCATTTGTGCCTGCTGTAATTTCTACATGCAGTCAGCGAAATGATGTACGTGGACACGAAAGAAAAAGATTTATAGCTTAACACCACTACCTTGCCCATCCAGTGCAGGTAATTTTAAAAAGGTCATGACACCCACAGCCATTTTCCTTTTAAAATAAATTAAGTCTTTGTCTCTTTGCTGCCCGAATGAATTGATTAGCGCTTATAAATGTGCATGTTGCCTCTATAACTGATACTACTAGAGCTTCTGCGTGTGCTCATTAACTCTTTAGTGTGATAATAAACATGAGTCGGGCTCTTGTGGCATCACATGAGGATGAGGAGCTAATTACAGTGAAACAGACATTATCACTGCTGCAAATGAACCCCACCTGCTAGCTCATAAACACCCTCCCTTTCCCGTCTTGCTTCCATCCCGGCATATTTCTTTAATCCACAGCGGCAAGGCACAGCAACACGTTTGTGCCCTTGCTGCCTGTGTGACTTCGCGCGTCCGTGTCAGTCTTGTTAAAGCGTGACATGTCGCCTTCTCCACGCAAATTACCTCGGGCGAGGAAACACCACCACAGCGCCAGCTAATAACCGTGGCTGCTTGAGTGGTAATGCGTGTGTCTGTGCGTTTGAGAAGGGAGCAGGAGGGGAGATTCATTGATTTATCGTTAACAGAGGACAACAGCTCGCCGTCAGTGCTCGCCATAACAAATGATCTGCGCGCTCGGACGCGCTTTATTGTAGCCCAGCCCGTAACCTTTTCAGCTGCTGACCCAGAACACAGGGAGGGGCCGCCATGTATGTGTGTGCATATGGGGGAGAAGTCAAACATATGTCCCCTCGAGCCCTCAGACATGAGGCAGAGGAGGAAAGAGACAGCGGCGAGGGCTGAAACTGAAAAAGCCATCACCAGTGAGACGTCAGCGATGCCACATTTCCAAAACAGACTGTTTATAAAAACCAGCGGACACAAAAGAGACGTGGAGGGAGAGACATGTAAATGCAACTCCCGCCCTTAATTAGTTGGTAGACGGCTAATAAAAAGCTGTGGTAGTATTGGCAGAATGAGAGCCAGGTGGAGGGAGGGAGGGATGGTGGGAGGCTGTGAGGACCTATGATGGTTTAACAGTCATATTGAGTGGAGTTACAGGCCTGTAAGTAACACTGGGCTTGATGTGGCTCGCCTTGCACTGGCCTTTTAAAGCATACATTCGCTACACAAGCAGTTTAGAACAGCGACAGACGCTGTAGTTACACCCTCTCTGCTGTCATGCTTGGCACAGCGTCTCGCTCCGTGCCACCGCCTGTGTCTCCTTCCTCTCCGCTGAAATGTGTCCGCTTGCATACATAAAAGTAGGCTGCTGCAGCCAGGAGGTAAAATAAAAAAAAAAAAACTGACAGTGAAGTTTATGGCTCCCTAGTGCTGCTTAAACCACTTCACCTCCTTCTCCTCCACTTTTTGTCATGAAACAGGGATGATGAAGGATAGACGTGCTGCTAAACATCGATACTGCATTAGCCAGCATTACAAAGCCTTCAGCCATTAACGCTGAGGAATGGTCATAGCCAGGCACAAAGTTCAATGGGGGTCATCTGCCGCCCTTCATCCTTCTCCATGCTTTACTTGTACCACTTCCCAGTCCCTCGCTACACCTTGCATCATCCCTTATTCCTTCTATTTCACCATCAATTATTAGTACAGTATATACTTTTCAAGGGACAATACTATTGAAATGATACTCAAGATATACTTGAGAGCAGTAGTTCTCAACTGGTGGGACGGAACCCAAAAGTGGGTCGAAGATCTAATCTGGGTGGGGTGCGAGTCAAATATATAAGTGATAATTATACATTATATATTCAATGATATAATACACAACCAGTGAGTTATCTTTTTTTATTTTTAAAAAAATATTTGTCGTCTTCGTGTAATATTCATATATATTCATTGCACAGGTATAAATATATGAAATGTGATATTGTGGTCTAATTTAGTGTCATTTTCATATTTAACTTTAATGTATACACTATTTGTATGCCTACACTTATGTTCGTCCTAATTGTCTTGACAAAATGCCTTTAATGCGTTTTTCTAAAATGCACTTTGGACATGTAATTATGTGTATTAATAATTTAACAGATGACATTGGCAATTTAAAAAAACAAATGCATTTGCTTGGTTTTAATTAAGTAACAGTATAAATAAATAAATGAGGATCAAACTTTGAGACCAGTTGAGAACGTTTACAGTAGTCAGTGCACAGCTTACAGCAGTATGGGTTGACAGTGTTCCCTCTGGACATCGCGGTTCACCTTTTGCGGAATCTTTTGTGCTTTTTTGTTTTTTTTTACAGTTATGAACGTGCATTGTGTTCTGCATCCTGACTGGCTCGCACCAAATGTTGTTGGACTAATGGACATTTAGAAGGAAAGTAGAAGTCACGTAGCAGTAGGGCACCATTAAGTGCATTGTTTGGTGTTGAAACATTGTTGCTTATCAATGTTACTGCTCAGTTGTGGATTCTGCCGCTGCATAGCAACATTTAATAATAATAAAAACTTTTACCTGCACTTGGGTCCTCTCTCTCCTTATCCACTGGCAACACAAGTGAGTACTAAGATGGTTTTATGGTGTGGGTTACGTCGTGGTCTGAACAAGTCACTGGGGAACATGAATTCCAAAATGTACTCAAACATTTTGGAATAGAGCATGGTTAAATAGCTTGAGGAAACACACCTCCCAGATGACTGTGCTTGAGTAGATACTAACCTCAACCCCTTCTTTGCTCTCAGACTGGGTTTGGACCCCAAGCTACTGGCAAAGATCCTCAACATGTCCTCAGGCCGCTGCTGGTCCAGTGACAAGTACAATCCCGTCCCTGGCGTCATGGAGGGAGTCCCCTCA
>QODF01000055.1:0-65757 GCA_024372805.1 Oostethus manadensis
CTCTTTGGTATTTTCTATAGAGCTGGAAGAACAACATCCCTTTTACCAGCTTCCCACTCCGATAGAGCGCCCACTTATGACCGAATTAAGGGAGAGAAAAGCCGAATGAACAGACAGCAGCCAGTAAAACACTACTTTTACGTTTTTAAAGTGTCCTGATTTCACTGTTTTCAAACTCAGTTCAAGCACTTTCAAATGCCTTGTTTCTTATATATAACAAAAAAAAAACAATCCAGAATGGAAATGACGTTAAACACACACATGCAAAACAACAATGCCATTAAAAAGCTCTACGCTTGGCCTAGCTGTGTGTTTTCATGGGATTTCCAAGCCTTAAATGTCAGACGTGACCTCACACTCCTGTCTACCTGCTTGCGTTTTGACGTGTATTTATTGGAGGGAGGAATACGGACGAGACCGCTGCAGTAAAACAAAGGGATGCGTCTCTGTGGTGCAACTGTGTTTGCATGTGAGAGAGCGGCCTGCACGTACGGATGCCAAATGTTACCTCCCTATGAGAGTTTTATCATTTCTTACAATCCTGCAACAGTAGAACTTCTAATAAAGATTCAATATATAAGACCTGGTGAGGTTTTTACAAATGATGTGGCTTGTTTGCATGGGTTTTTATTTCATCGGTGTTTGCACATTGATAAGACTCACATCCTCTGTTCTGCTTTTTTCCAGGATATTCGCAAATCAGTCTTCCATGGGCGTTAGTTGTTTCAGCACAGGTAAACTCGACCGCCATGACCTTTGCAAACTGCAATACAAAAATAAATCAGAAGACATTTAGAAAAAAACTAGTATAGCAACGTGCAGTACACCATCTCAGTGAACTATAATAATAGTTATAGTAAAGAGAAGTTCAAATGTTGATACTACTAACAATAACAATGGAAAACATTGTCTCTCAATACATACTGTATAAATAATATAAAATAAATATTAAAAATAATATATAAAAAAATTATTTAAATAATATACACGCAACCCTAACGAGGACAAGCGGCATAGAAAATGAATAAATGAATGAATTATATTTATTTTAAATGATATTGAATATTTACAATAAATCACCCAGAGTGTACATGAATAAAGGATGTGGGATTTACAATATGAACTGTGATCTATAAAACATTGAATATCAAGAGCAAGTGGAAGTCCTTCCTTCCTCACTTGCTGTACGACAAAAAGCGACAAACACAGCAAAACAGAAAATACAAACAGAAAATAGCTCCTTTGTACGTAGTCCCTATGATTACCGTAATGACCCGTGTATAATCAGAAAGCACTCCCACTTCAGAAACTATTGGAATAACATACAGGTGCTTTTTAATAAGTCAGAATATAGTTATTTCATTTTAAGAGTTCAATTCAGATCTGCTTTGACGTAGTCCCTATAATTACCGTAACAACCCATATATCACTAGAAAGTGCACAAAAACCACTGGAACTAGACTTTTTGTCATTTTTGCATTATAAATCCTATTCCAGGCCGCAGCTTTCATACTAAAGGTTTAAAAATAATTTTAAAAAAATCCGGGCCAGGCTTGCAGGCTCATTTGCCCATGTGTCATAATCTGGACAATGACATTTTTTTGAATAGAACCACTGAAATAAATGTTCTCATGTATTGACATGCACCTAAGCCACTCGTTTCATCACGCATGCAACCATGACAGGCGAGCGACTAACGTAACTACCTGTAAATTGCCTGCACTGTACTGTACAGTATGCGTGAATTGTTGTGTCAACTGTGTGATTGACAGGTGTAGCCTCTGCAGGTCATTCTGTTATGTGTAGAAGGTGCATGCGTAGATGGCATTTTTGTTCCTTGAGTGATTTTTTCTGAGTTTTGCACTCTTTTTGAAAGCTTGAGCAGCAAAACCAGGGCAAACGTACCTAGCAAACTACTCCAAAAGGAGTTGTATGTTGCACTGCCGGTTACAGCACCGAGTCGGGCTGGATTCCTCCTCACTGTGCGCACTGAGAAGCCGTCAGGACCCGTTAACTCCACCTCCACTACATGATAGTCACTCAACCTGGGCCGAGAACCACAACAAGATGAGACGATTCCCAGATGAAAAGTTGCAAATTCTGCAGGGAGACTCACGCCGTGTCTGACACGATCTCTCCGCGGACACCGTCAAAGCCGAGGTTCGCAGCGGCCACCGCTGCCGCCGCCATGGTGTTGACGTTGTTGGGAGCGAGGGGGCACAGCTCTGCTACCGAACCGCTGAGCAAAACCCGCCTACCCTCGCCATCTGTCCACTCAGGAAGGGCGTCTCCCGTCAGCCGGAAGCAGGACGGATGTTTGGACATTCGTATGAATAAAGCCTGGGAAGCCACCGGGATGTTATGAAGCCCTTTAAGCACTGCAGGGTTTAAACCATGGGTGGGCAAACTGTGGTACTCCTGATATCCGATGTTTTATTGTTCATAGTTCATATTGTTGTTGCAGTTGGACTACCCAGCATGCCTTGCGGGCATTTGGAAAAGGTTTTAAATTACATGCTATGTTTAGCGCTTAGTGGTTATCACCCATGTAGTAGTGGGATGTGCGTTTTTAACCCAATGTGACCCTTAATTGAAAAAGTTTGCCCATCCCTGTTTTAAACACAAGTACGGTTGCCCCAAACCCAACACATGTCTGATTTATGTACTAGTCCACTTTTACCTTTAAGGCCCCGCTGTCATTCAATCTCTGGATGTCCTGACCACCCCATAATGCACCACTGGGCACGTACAGCGTTTTTCCATACAGTCGAGCCGCCTGACGGAGTTTCTCATTCAAGCCGTGATCAGCGAGGGCAGAGGGAGAGCCCACCTGCAGGAAAGATGATGTGGTTTTACAAGCTGTGTTTTTGAAATGCATTCAAAAATATAGGGAATCATTGAAGTAAGGGCCTTAAAAACAGAAGAGCGCTCCTGTCATATAGAGGATCTTTGACAGTGGCGGTTCTAGCTAAGGGGCAAAACATGGAAAAGTCAAAAGCCATCAGGTGCAGAATATGGGACATATGCAGCTATAGCATTAGCACTTTATGTACACCACATTATGGAATGTATATGTTAAAATAAGCTAACTTTACTAATTGTCTTTTCTTGACTAAGAGTTTTAATTGTCTAAATAGAAATAGATTATTTGTTTAATAATATATAAAAATACCTGCATGGCAGATAAACAGAATATAATCAAAATACACATATAAACATAATTTGGCTTAAAAAGAAAAAGCTTATCCACACCAACCCCCTCTTTGTAAAGCCAGTTATATATGCAGCATGTTATACATTATAATACATAAGATGTTACATCTACACACGTGCAATAGGCATTATTAATCGTATCAATACTAATGTGTCATTACTCATTATTATACCATCATACTGTATATCAACAGGTGTATATCCTGTATATCCTCCACCAACAGGAGAAGGTGGAGAATCTCCTGCAGTCGAGCCTCCACTTGTCTGCCCGAATCTGTAGATTTTATTGTATCAGAAAACAAAAGAAGACACAAAAACAATTTTTTTGTCCAAAAAATTGTCAAAACAATTTTTTTCTTTTTTTCCCCACATAACTTTTTATGCATATTAAGTTATTAGCATCATGAATGTAAATCAAATGCAATTTAAGGGGCACACTTTCTGCAGTTAGGGAAAAAAAAGCATTTTTCCGCCCAGGGCTTCATTCTATGGTGTGTTCGAGGACCGCTGAGCAGAGGAAAAAATCTCAATGCATGATGAAAAAAAATATGATCAGTGAAGTTTATAAACATAAACATGTAAAAAGTTTCTAACACTGGTGTATGTGTATTATGACATGGTTGTAACTTATTAACGCCTTTTGGTGAGTGAAATGTGTTTTCTGTGAAAAATATTCTTATTTTAGAGATTTTCTTTAAAAAAACAGTTTTGGGGGGATAACATGCTGAATTGCAAATGTGCAAGTATTTAACTGGAAGTGCTCCATTAGAATTTGTGGCAAATCAAGTAACCAATTCTGATATAAGCTCTTCAGGACACTTTTTCATTAAGTAGTATACAGTATAACTCTCTGGAGATCTGCGACTTTCCAAGCAGTGCCGACGGAGAAAAGCAAACTCTCACCATAAAATGACAGCGAGACAGGAAGTGGACTCCAAATTCTTTCACCACCTGAGGATGGCACACTTCTACGATGACATCACAATGCCTACAAATCATTCGTTCACCAAAGATGGACATTAGAAAAGTATCACTGCACTGGCACGCAATCATGCTCAAGCTGGCACCTGTTCGTGAGTGCCGACAGGTCCTCCAGTAGCAGCTCATCTGGGACCAAACCTTTGAACTTAGCAGGATTTCGGTTCCAAACAAAGGCCAGAGTTAAGCCCACGGTGGCTCCATCTGTAAGGATTCTCTCCACCAAGTATTGGCCTGCAAAACAAAACAAACCACAGATGTCACACCCTGAAGATGTAAGAACATGAACGTACAAAAAGCTTTATGTCAAAATTCTACAAGCTATGGACCGGTTCCCACCTAGATGTCCAAATCCTACAACTCCAATGCGCAGGGAAGGTGACCTCGCTGCCATTTCCTGTGCTGAGAATGTAAACAGGCTCATACAAGTCCAGAAGATTCCCTTGCAACTTATCCACACAAGGCTATCATGCTCAAGCTTACTTCATATCAGGGCTGCCTCATTCAGTGTCAATGTTATTACTCCGCTCACCGATAATCGCGCACCTTTCCACGGGCAGCCAAACGGCACAAAGATGTCTGACTGATGACTTATGGGAGCGCACGGTACAAAGTTTGACCCACAGAGGCCGTAGTTAATCATTGATAGCTCTTCATTCAGCGGTTCCCTTTCCAGACATGTATTTCACTTTTCCACACATATACTCCTGTCATACAGCAGAGTTCCAAATAATAGCAGTCCAATGTTGTTAACCAGATTCATCACTGTTATTACTACATTTTTATTGCTACATGGCTAACGAGCTACCAGTATGTGCAGTAGATACTCAGAAAACAAGCAAGACTTAGCATTCAAACTAATATTTAATTGTATGAGCAACTGCCTCACATCTGTGAGGCATGGAGTCAACCAACTTGTGGCCCCTTTCAGCTGTTATTCCACTCCAAGATTCTTCCACAGTTCATAAACATTCATTGGTTTTGCTCCAGAAACAGCATTTTTGATGTTCTCCATTGGATTAAGATCCAGAGATTGGGCTGGCCACTCCATAACATGAATTGTGTTGGTTTGGAACCAAGATTGTGCTTGTTTACTGCGTTTGGGTCATTGTCTTGTTGAAGCCATTTCAAGGGCATGTCCTCTTCAGCATAAGGCAACATGACCTCTTTAAGTATTTTGACATATGCAAACTGATCCATGATCCCTGCTAAGGGATAAATAGGCCCAACACCATAGTAGGAAAACCATCCCCATATCATGATGCTTCACTGTCTTCACTGTGTACTGTGGCTTGAATTCAGAGTTTGGGGGTCGTCTCACAAACTGTCTGCAGCCCTTGGACCCAAAACAACAATTTTACACTCACCGGTCCACAAAATGTTCCTCCATTTCTCTTTAGGTCAGTTGATGAGTTCTTTGGCAAATTGTAACCTCTTACACATATGCATTTTTTTAACAGAGGGACTTTGCTTCTAAATAGATTAGCTTCACACAGACGTCACAGTACAAGTGTCACAGTACTTACAGGTAACTCCAGACTGTCTTTGATCATCCTGAATCTGATTATTGGCTGAGCCTTTGCCATTCTGGCTATTTTTAGATCCATTTTCATAGTTGTCTTCTGTTTTCTACCACATGTCTCTGGTTTTGCTCTCCATTTTAAGGCATTGCAGATCACATCTTAGCTCAACAGCCAAAATTATTTTGCACCTCTTCACAAGTTTTCCCCTCTCCAATCAGCTTTTTAATCAAAGTATGCTGTTCTTCTGAACAACGTCTGGAATAACACATTTTTCTCAGGCTTTGAAAGCGAAATGTATGTTCATTAAGTGCTGGTTTCATCTTCAAATAGGGCCCACCTGATTCACACCTGTTTTTTTTCACAAAACTGATCACTGATAGAACACACCCCTTTCATTTAATTGCCCAGCCTTTAAAAGCGTGCATATCATGAATTCTGTGTCTTGTTTGTTTTCTGAGAATCTACTGCACCTACTGGTAACTCGTTTGCCATGTAGCAATAAAAATATTCGAATAACAATACTTAATCTGGTTAGTCACGTTAGACTGTTGTTATTTGGAACACTACTGTATATGTTGATTTTTCCTGCAGCAAGCAATGTGAATCTTCTTTCTGGTTAAAGAGAGTGTGTGTGGGTCAGAGGTCACTGTGGGAGAGGGCCCACTGGCAATAGAAAAGATGTGGTTTCTCCACACTGGACCTATCCATAAGGGTCTGTCTCAAACAGAAGAGTTGATTATTTTTATCCATATAGTGCCATATATATTCTAAATAGAAATTTAGAACTTGTCACATTCACATACAATTTCATGTTTATTTTTTCCTAATGTTATTTAGATAATATATATGTTTATTTATACATTTCAACATCCCTAACCTTCTCACACATAAAAGAAGTCACTTTAAAATACAAGTAAAAGAAGTTGAAAAATATACTAATAATTACTATACGAATTATATGGTTTAAAAAAGTATTATAAATCTACTAAAAACTAAAGGAAAATAAAACTACTCAACCTTTGATGGCAAACACTGAGAGGTACAGGAGGTGGCTTCCAGGGTGATACAGACACATGGTGGCCAAATTAATAAGTGTCCACCTGGCTTCCTCCGTGGGCAGGGGCGCATTTTCTCATTTTGGGGCCCAAGGCAAACCGAGTTTTTTACAGAATGTGAGTGTGTCCTTTACGCCCCTTTTTCCCCTTCTTTTGAAATCTGTTACAGTTATCTGTTCGCTTAAGTTGCGAGCTACATAACCTTGCTTATATAACCCCCCTCCCAAAACGATTTAAAAATGGTTAGAAAGTTGAAGATCTTGAGAGGGTTATACAATCCTCGATAAAATTCCTGTACGCCCACATAATCAGCTCCCCTTGCACTGGGACACATTTACAGCAACACGTTATACTTATGTCTTATTTTCCCTTATTATGTCTACTATTTGGGTAATACCATTGTAAAGGTGACTATAGGGGTGCTATTTCGTGTCAAGAGGGCTTTAATTATGTTAAAACCCATATTTAAAAGGTCGCAAACTGGTCTTTATGCTATAACAACAAAAATAGTCAATTCATAAATGAGGAATCCTACTTTGCGGACATGAACCAATTAACATTGTTCAACATGGCACCTGTTTGGTAAATAAAGATTGTGTGTATGTACATGATATTTCATTCATGTTACAGGACAGCCATTAGCTTCAATTACCAGTTCTGTGGTCATCATCACACTTTCCCTTTGTGACATAATAATACATAAAAGTCACAAAAGTCTCACAAAGAAGATTCTCTTGATGATTCCTTTGTGACGTCACACACAAAATAACAGTTAAATTGCTTTTGAAGCACACAAACAAACAAAAAAACAACCAATGTTACATTCTCGAGTGTTTAATCAATTTTTCAACTTTATCCTACAAGTGATAAGTTCCCTCTAGAGAGGTGAAAGGTCATCTTTCTGTCCACGATGACTCAAAGCTGGGAGGCATCGATGATCAGAGTGCAATCAGACAATGAGGATCAGTCTAAAGTTCATGGCTCGGAAAGACCAGCATGCAGACACAGCAGAGGTTTCACTCTGACAAGGAACTGAGGGACGGGAGACAATTTGAGTTTTTGTTTTTTATTCCAGGTCATTGAAGGCAGCGCTGCAGGAGCACAAAAGCAAAATTAGCGGGAGAAAGATGGACATTCTTGAGACAGACGCCTATGACAGGCGGCAGAGGAGAAACATGGTGATGTCATTTACGTAAAAATAATACGTTTACATACTTAGGTATGTATTCTTATTGTTTTCCCCTCGCTTTCAGTCATGTGCGCTGCTCTTCTCTCTCATGCCGTTCTTTTCGGCCTCGGCCGTGTACTTCTACCTGTGGACTCCCGCCTCCACGGCGTCCATCCAGCTGGCAGGTGTCAAAGCGGCACCGACGCTCCTGCTGGCTGCCGCAGTGCTGAGCTGGAAAGGAGGTCAAAGTGTACTGGGAGTGGTGGGAGGACTCATCTTCTCAGCTGTGGGTGACTTCTGCCTCGTGTGGCCTGAATTTTTCCTCCACGGTAAGCGACACCTTGTGGATTTTCTAGTTTGAATTTAAATGCATGTTAGTATCCTTATTATATGTTAGAAATAAGGCTGTCAAATGATTAAAATATTTAATTGAGATTAATTACAAAATCCTCATAGTTTACTCAAGATTAATCACACTTAATTGCAGATAAAAATGTTTTTATTTATAGTAAGTAGGGATTTAAATTTTTTATCAAGACAACTTCATCAAATGTTATGTAAAAGGATATCGCCGTTATTTATTTCATAAAATAATTTACATTTAGAAATCCCCCAGTTTTAGGAATGTTTAATGCAAGCGCCGCTTTGTCTCATTTTGTTTGACAGTCCTTGAAAGAACCATGTAACTTGACAACATGGATTTTTAAATACAGTACAGACTAATCTACACTATATTTGTATTTTTATTTGATTTTATTTCTATTTTAATTTGATATTGCTCTTGTCTTGGTTTTACACAATACATAATAAATGGGATAAGTTAGACGGCTATTATGGCATTATTTACTGCTGATCATTCCCGTCCTAGCAGTGCAGCACTGCTAGCTCTTCAGCTACGGTCCCAAAGCCCCTAAGTAGTTGTCCTCGGCTAGCCGCTCGTACCCAAATTTTAGCTCTAAACTGGTTGGGGAGAGAACCTGCAGTGTCTCGGCCCTCCATGGCACGAGTTTGATCAGAATGCACTCAAACCGGGGCAAAATTGTGGTGTTTTGACCCAAACAGACACTCAACCACGTTCCACTTTGTCATCTACTGTGTATCATCAAGTCACAAAAAAAAAATCTTGTACCACCTTGATATATTGTACTGTGTCATTTGTTTTAGGAATGGCTGCATTCGCCACGGCTCACCTGCTCTACTCGCTGACCTTTATCTCACCCCGTTATGCCACATATTCCTCTTCCTCATGCGTTTCCCTGTTATATCTCATCCTGGTCTTGACCGGAGGAGGTTTTTTCATATACCTCTATCCATTTCTGCAGAAGGAACCAAATTCAGACGTCCTAATTCCCGCCGTGGGTGGTTACATTGTTGTTATCACGTTGATGGCAATATTAGCCATAAGAACGCGCCGTGCATTTACACTGTTGGGGAGTCTATTTTTCATGGTGTCTGACATTGCTTTGGCTCTGCAACTGTTTAAGGTGATAGCACCTGCGGAGCACGGTCAGACTGTTGTCATGGTAACATATTACGTATCGCAGCTACTGATTAGTGTGGGAGACGTGAGGGCAGTGGAAAGGAACAATGGCTTTGCAAAATGGAAGCGGGCCTAACAAGCAACCGTGTGGTATCCCTAAAGGCTGAATTATGCGACAGCTGGCTTTTTCGCCCGAGGAAAACGCACTAATGATGTACTAAAAAAAAAAAACTGACCAATCGCAGCTCTGCGGTCCATGTTGCTGTGAGAGTTTTTGGGAGTCAATGGAGAAACCATGACGCTGCAGCATAATTCAGCCTTAACACCTATTACTACAGCCTAACTCAATGACAGCTTGAAATGTAAAAAAATGAAGTTTGCTCTGTATTTTAACATTTATTATTGTAAAGAAAAAAAGATGATATATTCTGTCAGTGACTTAACGTGACTTCCATATTTATGTGTAAGATGACCCTGTGAGCTCATCCTTACGTGTATAGAAATACTCTTGTATGTGTTCTCAATAATAAATACGAAGAACATTTATGACATCCATAAGTTTGTTTTGTAATAGTGACACCTGAAAAAATAATCGTTGGGGAAATAAAAATTACAAACATACTGAATTTGATTTCAGTATTAATCATTTTAACAACGAAAAGAGACTGTACATGCAGAAATGTGATTTGAGTGTCTAAACCAGGAGGCGCCCATCACATTGATCGCGAGCTACTGCTCGATAGCGAAGGTGGTATGGGTCGATTGCATAAACGGCACTTTGTAGATGTCAAATGACATCATTTCATAGCAACATAGGTAAACAAACTTAGCGGTAAGATGCCTACATCCATCCAGCCAGCCACTTTCTATGCCACTTATCCTCATTTTGGGGGGGGGGGTTATGCTGGAGCCTATCCCAGCTGACTTTGGGTGAGAGGCGGGGTACACCCTGGGTGGGACACCTACATCTATAGCAAAGGTTATCTGCTTGGTTGAAGCGGTTAATCCACTACAGAAAGGCATGTTTTCTACACTTCAGTTTCCTAAACTTTTATTTCATGATTAATTGGAAAATGTGCCCATTGTTGAATCCTTTTTATGTTGCCTTGACTTTGGCTGTGTTGCATTTTGCAACATCATTTTCATTTTTTGCATATCGGTAATGTTTGATAGTAAACGCTGATACATAAACTGTGTCTACGCTACGTAGCTATTTTTACTGATAAACTACGTTATGAATTATGAGTGATTATTTTTATTGCCATATTGAATTGTGAATTATTGATCGATATCAACTACTTTGATTATCTGTGAACCTTGAAACCGTGAATGTGAAATACTAACGGTTAGCACTTACTGTCGTAGTTTCAAAGTTTACCGGTTTGATTTTAAATGTTAAATGTTGCATAGTAAGAGAGATCATGTCGACTTGTAACTTGCATCTAAAAGAGTGTAATATACATGAATAATGTACATAAATATAGTCATCATATCCTTAGTAGGAGGTAGATGTTTGAGACCCGGTCATTGTAAAAGTAGCTGAAAAGTGTGCGCACCTCTGGTTTAAACTAACAAGCTTCCACGATGTAATCCCGATTGCAAATGTCCGTGTTACACGTAAAAGCACCAAAATCCGGTAATAAAACCTATCGCAGGTCAGCGGTCCATTCCGAGATCGTTTGACTGGTGTTCATGGAAACAAGCCATCCTCAGGCGCTCGCAGAATTCCAGTTCTTCCTGTTGTCGGCAAAACAGGAACTACAGGTCAGGTAAGTGGGTTTTGATGTAAAATTCCTAGAAATTCAAGCTTTGCGACACAGGTGCTAGGAACAGTAGCACGTATCTTACGCCCCATGACCAGTTCTGAAGGACTATAACCATTTGCTAAGGGTGATACGCGGTAAGCCATTAAAGCTAAGTAGGGATCAATGGACTTCTTAAGCTAATTTTTGATCGTCCTTATTGCACGCTCCACTTCCTTATTACCCTGTGGGAAATGCGGACTGGTTGTGACACGTGAAAAACCCCACATTTGTGCAAACTTCTGGAATAATTCAGAAGCAAATAGTGGACCATTGTCTGAGCGCCCTACCTCAGGTATACTGTGCCTAGCAAAAATAGACTTACAGTGATTAGTAACAGCTTCTGAAGTTGTACATGAAAGTTTGGCTACCTCACAAAACCTTGAAAAATAATCCACAATAGTGAGATACTGGTGTTTACCAAACTGAAACAGTTCTACACCTACTGGAAGGAAAGTCACTTCCTAACAGTCTCTTTCTTGTGAACCCTCTCACGGGCACAGGTATCACAGTTCTCAATGAGTTGTGTCAGATCTTTACTAAGACCTGGCCACCACACAGATTGTTTAGCACATTCTCTGCACTTTGTTATGCCTAAGTGGCCCTCATGAAGTTTGTTCAGTATGTCACCCCTGAGTGTTTTTGGAATGGCCAGTCTACATCCAAGTAACAAACCATTCTGAACAGTTAGTTCACCAGCAAAAGCTAAGTAAGGCTGAAAAGTCTTTTCAACAGAAAACTTGTCTGGCCAACCGCGTACACAAAACTGCTTGAGCTGCTGCAGGACTTCCTCCTTGTCCTGGTGTGTTTGTATTTCTTTGAGTCTTTGTTCAGTTGCAGGAAGGCTAGCTATGACACTGTCAGCGTAAAGATCAATTTCCTCTTCGCTTAGTCGCTCCCCTGAACAAGTTATCGGTGCTCTTGATAGAACATCAGCGGTTGCAATTTCTTTGCTCGCCACATGTGATGCGGTGAATGAAAACCGCATGAGACGCATTTTCAGACATTGGATTTGTGGAGGCAGTTAAACCAGATTTCTTGAGCCTAGCAGTGGAACTAGTGGTTTGTGGTCTGTCTGAATGTGAAAGTAATTTCCAATCAGAAACTCTGCAAATCTTTCACAAGCCCAGGTTGTGACCAGCGCTTCTTTCTCTATTTGCCCATAGCGCTGCTCTGTGGTGCTCAACGCTCGTGAGGCGTATGCTACTGGTTTCCAGTCTGTACTGCAGGTTTTCTGTAAAAGAACAGCCCCAAGTCCACAATAAGATGAATCTGCTGAGACTAACGTGTCCGCAGAGGGATCATACAGTGCTAGTCCTGGTGGTGTCGTCAAATCCTGTTTTATGCTTTCTAAAGCTTGTGTCTGCTGAGGTCCCCAAGACCACATCTTTGTTTTCCTAAACAGATCTCTGAGTGGACGTGTCTTTTCTGCTAAGTGTGGCAAAAACTTTCCCAAATGGTTTGCCATTCCCAGGAAATGTCGGAAATGTTGTTTGGCTCCTTCATGGCCGTGACTGCGATGACATTAACTGGATCTGGGCTGACTCCTGATGCTTGCACAATCTGACCCAGGAACTTTTTTTAGTCTTTGAAAATTCACATTTGTCATTCAATGTCACACCTGCGTCCCGCAAACGTGTGAGAGCTCTCCTTAGCCTTTCAGCATGCTCCTTCTGATCTGCCTCCCAGATGAGAACGTCATCCATCTGGCACACAACACCCTGAAAACCCTCCACAATCTGCTGCATGAGTGCTGTCCAAGTGTGTTTTCTACTGAAGGTAGCTGGTGTCTCTCTCTCTCAACACAGATTTATTGAGCTGTGTCTCATCTGTTTGACTGTGTCGTACTCACTCGCTTGTTCTGGTGTGAGATGTAGAGACTAAAATGTCCTCCGCTTCTCCTCCCATGCTGTAAATCAGTGCATTCACTTGGTTTTCATCACCCTGTGTTTCCAGTCCAGACGAGACCCGGAATGTCTCAAAGCGTTTTATCCATTTTGTCCAGTCTTCTGACTTGAACGAACAAAACTTTTCTGGTGGCTTTACTTGATATTGCGCCATGTTAACAAGCGGTGCCGTGGCTAGCTTGTTAGCGTTAGCTCCCGCCTAGCCGTATAACACCGGGTGCCACTGACTGGCGTTTTTTTTTTATTATTTGCACTTTGTCTTTTCGCAGTGGCGACTTACGGTGTTCAAACGTTTCTTCCTTTCGAAGCGTTTTGGCACCACTTCCGACACCATGTTCTATTGTTTATTAGGTAAATAGAAACCTTCAGAAAGGAGACGGGGCATAGCCATGCTCAAGTCCAGCCAGGAACCTTTTATTCTCCTCCCCTGGGAACATACCGGAATCAAGGTTCCTACCCAGCCTTATACTACACAAACGAGGCTCGTACCGCCACCAAAAAAAAAAATATTTTTAATAAAACCAAGATCCCATAGTCACAACATGAGAAAAAGGTGTGAAATGTTTGCATATCTGTTAAAAATAGACAACTAGAAATCATATAATTAACTATTTAAATCCTTTGCTTAAGAGTTTTGTTGGATTCCTTGGCTTTGGTCTTTCCCTCCGATGTACTCATTCCTGATCTTGTCCATCCTGGTCACACCCAAAGAGAACCTCAGCATCTTCGTCTCTGCTACCTCCAACTCTGTCTCCTGTTTTTCCTGAGCGCCACTGTCTCTAGACAAAACAACATCGCTGGTCTCGCCACAGTTTTGTACACCTTTCCTTTTGCTTTAGGATTTCTTGGCTTTGGTACCTTGGCTAAAAAGTGAACCATTGTGTCAGTCTGAGGTCAAGACCGCACGCTGGAGACCAGTAGCAGCTGCTGGTCATTCAAGGAGGGGAACCTCATTTTTTTCCTGGCCTACATCATAAATGTGTTTTTTATATGTAAATCCTATCCTCTGTTCCTGGTTGTTTTTAACAACTTGTTCAGAACAAGGGACTGGTGGAATTTTATACTTCGGTCATTTCACAGTGAATGAAAAAGGGATTCAGCCTCAAACTGATCATCCAATGATCATGCAGAGGCCGAGTGTCCGTGCCAGTCCACTGCCCCATAGACCCCCAGAGATCCTCAGCGCCTGATGGGTAGGACAAAGTCCAGAATTTATCTAATGACCATCCAGTTTTGACCCACTCTATGCTTCCCCATCAAAGTCAGTAGACAAAGTATGACTGTTTCAATACAGTAATAGCACTGTGGCTGTTGGTATTTTATTTCTATGGTCTTTACAGGCATCATGAACATTTGCTGATGTACAGTAGTCTGATTTGTTTCCGTTGTTTTGTTATTGTTCTTGCTGTCTGTTTTCTTGTCTCTTCTTCTCTACCCCCTCCTGCTCCAGTCTGACTGCTCCAAATTTGCATTACAATAAACTAACCTATCAAATGAAGTCCAAAAAATCTACGCTAACAGGTGAGGGTATTTTGTGTTTTTCCCGAGCAGATCAAATCTGTTTAGCATGAAAGAGCCTCTAGATCATCAATACTTTCTGCCCTCAACTTACCTTTAAAATGTAATAAACATGATATTTCTCTTTCTGACGGCCCCGCATGTTGACTCATCTTATAAGCACACGGGGAGTTGTGAGCTGAGCAATCCAAACATTGGTAGTACCACCTTGATCTGTTGGGTTTACCATTTCACAAGGGACTTGTTTTATTTGTCGACATTACATTATTATATTACATTAGATATTGTTAAATTGCTTAAAAATAAGTTACTTATCTTTGTGTTTTATTGCGATTATAATCATAATCAACAAATGGATTACTCTTACGAGATTTAATTCGATTCTGCAGCTGTATCAGATGTTTGATATATACTGTAAATATACCAGTATATTATGTACAGTGTCTAATTAGTTAGTTATTGATGAACAAAATTCATCAATACCTAACTAATAATAAATAACAGAAAAAAATTACAACATCCATATGCATGAATCTTGTTTTACAGACAACTGAAATGACATAAAATGAATATATTGAATTGGATTTAACTATTAACAATTATAAAAAGAGAAAAGGTAAGGACAGGTCCTTTATAGAGTACAGTACATACATAAATGTGGTTAGACTGTGTAAACTAACTGAAGCTTTCATGACATAATCCTGATTGTCCGTGTTACGTGTCAGAGCACCAAAATCAGGTAATTAAAACCAATCATAGGTCAGCGGTCCATTCCGTGATCATCTGACTGGTGTTTGTGGAAACAAGCCATCCTCAGGCGCTCGCAGAATTCCAGTTCTTCCTAATGTTGGGGACAAAAATAAAAACAGGAAAGACAGGTCAGGTGTGCGCTCATTACTGTAAAACTGATTAAAATTCATGCTAGAAAACCACGACATGGAGGGTTTGGCTAAGGGCAAGGACAAACTCTTTAAATGTAGACCTTTGTTGTCCTTCTTAACCTTCCTGAGCTTTGCAATGCATATCACATTAATCTTTATGATAACAGGCAAATGCATTCAGATGAGCATCAATGAAGGAGCGTCATTTGGTACTTATACAAACTCTTCCGCCTCGACTTCTTATGTGACATACCTGACTTTCATCTTTCCCTTGGAGCTCCCTGGATCGCAGTCGCAGTAACTCTTCCAAACTGAGAGATGGATCCCTGCAGTCTTTTAGCCCCTTTTCACAATCTTCCACCAGGCTGGGGGGGCATGACAAAACCGTGCAGTGTTGCTATTCCAGCTCACTTAGCATGAAAAGCACTTTACACACTGGAGCTCTATATGAACCACTACAAATCCGTTGGCCATGTGACCAATGTCAATTGATGTACACTCCTACCTCGTTTATCGCGGTTAACTGGTTCCAGATTGGACCGCAAAGATAAGTGGATTTCTGTGAAGTGGTATTCTTTTGTTCTTAAATAGAATATTTGTGTAGTTTAAGCATACAAAACCTGTTTAATCATTTTTTTAGCATTATCAGAGGCCCCTAGACACGAAATAACACTGCTAAAGCCACATTTCTTTCATATTACTCAATATAATATAAAATATGACGTCTTCAACGTAAATATGACATTACATAGACTCTCACGTTAGCACTGACAGGATAGGATGTCTAGTGGCTATTGTTTCATCAATGCAACATTCATGACACCTAGTGGCCAGTGTAGTAGAATACTACTGCAATGGCACAGTGGACACAGAAGCTGCTGTCAGCCACAACTCACGCCAGTAGCCTCTTCATTGCCAACACTCAGCATCTCTACAGTTGCAGGCACTTCCCAGGCCCCGCCTCTTAAAGGCACACACAACGTCACAGATTTTACACTACATATGACATCTTCTAAATGCCTTATTTTTGTATTGTCGCTCATTCAGCCATGTATATTATTGACTCACAATTTGCTTGTATAAGCATGTTTTGACTAATAATATTCCATTTTCAACCGCAAACTTTTGAAAAACCACGATATTGAGGGAGCGATGCAGCGAGGGATGACTGTATGCTGCCGACAGAAGATGCCAGATGATGCTTCTCACCTACAGAGGGCGCCAAGCACGTGCTCATGAAAAGGTGAGTGTGGTGTGCGGAGCACGGAAACCAGCTGCTGCACCATCCCCATAGAGATCACTGTGTCTGCAGGAAGGACGAACATGTTTTAACTAACTTGATTAAACAATACACGTGGGCTGAATGTGCTCCAGAATGGCTCATTGTTCCGTTTGAAAGACTTTGTACCTTTTTGTTCAGGGTGTGACGTGAGAAGGTTAAGAAGAAGGAACGCCGACTTGGTTTGGAGCTTCTCGTGTTCTGACTGCATGCCTCTCATCAGCACCGAGAAGCCATCAAGAGACAGAAACGCCTCCAGTCCTTCATCCAGCTCTCGGACCAGACCTGCATTGACAACAGAACTGTTGATACTAAGATAGCCTGGATGAAATGTCTCATAATGAGCTTTGGCGTCTCCGTGACATACATGAGACCGCATAAAGGGCCTTCACTCTCACTGTGGGGTGAGGGTCCGAGTCTGTCAGCTGTAGAAGTTTTGGCAAAGCGCCAATCTTTAGCAAGTGGACCTGCACTTGTGGCATGTTCTGAGCACAAGAAGCAATGAGCTGAGCAGCGTGCCACCTCAACCCGCTTTGGGCGTGACACAAATATTTGGAGACGCACAAGTCCAGTCCTCCCAGAACCATCAAATCTGTAAGAGAAGTTGGGACACAACGTCAGAATGATTTATAATAACCTCACGTAATTTTTCTTATCTATGTGGATGACGACTACATAAGAATACTGACCTCTGGCATTGTCAAGGTTTTCACACAAATCTGACAGCAACTCAAAGGCAGACTCCTGCTCATCTTCCTCATCATCTTCCCCACCCTCTTCTTCGCTCACATCCTCCTTGTTCAAGACTGTCAAGCACTGCTTCATCTGCTCCACTTCATTCATCTGACCTTTGCAGACATCTGCAAGAGCCTCCCTTAGCCACACACTCCTCTGAAGGACAAAACTACTATCAGTAACTTTACTTAAGGCACTTCTAATAGTACTTAATGCAATGATCAAATAGGAAATACGCACGATGTACATTGTTTTTTGTTCTTACAAGTAATTTATGTATAATTGCAGATCTGAAATCCACAATGGACCTACCTCCTGTGAAATGGGTTCAACGGCAGTGGGTCCTTCCGCACCCGAGCCAGCCTCGATTGCCATCTGTAATACCCCCTGGAGATTCGGGGGATATCTCCTATTTTGTCTGCCTTCTGCCATGGTGGTCTACCTTAAGAAAACACAAACACGTGAGCACCTTCCGAACTACTAGCTCCGTCAGCTATAGCCTTTACAGCTCTACATTCGACTACATTGTAAACGATCAAATCCAACTTACCCGAAAATGGCTATAAACACGATACGTGATGAATGCGCGCTGGGACTCCTTCAAACAGCCCAAAAGGATGACTCCTCTTATAAGCGGAGACTCACGAAGGCGCTAGAAAATTCTAGCTAACATAAGCGCACGAGTGACGAGTAGGCTGCCATGCTTTACCGTAATGGTAACACTAAAGCAGCAATTGAAATGTTGTAAACCCCGTATTGAACGCCGTCTTTCCGATATGAATATAGCACATTATACACATTGACGTGGTTTGAATCTTAAAAGTTACCAAGCACAGCAAAGAGGCTGATATTGTAATTACATTCTACAAGCAAAATGCTACACTCTCTATTAGGGTAAGTAAGGTACTTCGATGACGTTTCAGGCAGGCGCGTTCAGAGACTACTAGTGGAAATGAGATACCAGTACCAGTGCGCCGCGTTACTTAACGTTTGACAACTAACATCTACAGCAAGGTTTTAAGTAAATATATTTTGTGTAGATGTTGAATTTTTAAACCTTGGGATAAAAAGGAATGCTCTGGCAACTGTCGTGGGTGCGAAAGAGGGAAATGAGTTAGTGCTTTCCGTCATTGCGCCACCACTTGACATTAACTGTCTTGGTGACTCTGTCGTCTTTGGAGAGTCTGACTGTCCAAGATGGCGGCGCTATTGGGACTGCGTGCTTGCGTCTCGGGTAAATTGTCTTAACTGTACAGTTTATTCACTAGTATCATGTTGCCTTTGGTATTCAGTTTGCTTATTCATTCACGCCAACCCGGGGCACTTTACTCGTCTTATTGCGGTTTATTTGGCGGGCCCAGACACATGTTTAACATGGGATGATGCTGCCTGTACTGATTGCACAGCAAGGTCACGTTACCAGCGAGCGTTAGCTAACATTACGGCTAGCATTGTTGAAATATATCCTTACAATTGATGTATTGATTATTGTGTTTGTGCTAGTCTTCAGGCAGATAGTGGGGGTCCATAACACGCTGGGCAGATAATAGTCATAAAGTAGATTTTTGCGTTTATTTAGTAGACTTGCTTAGCGTTTGATACTTAAAATACTGATGTAAAAACTATGAAATGACTGCTTATTATTACAGCCAGGGTTGCAACTAAACTAGTCATTGACTATTACAACTAGTTATGGTTGCGAAGTACAATTAACACCAATATTATATATCTGTAGTAAACGTGCCTTTTACTCAAAAATATCTACTTTATTGAGCATTACTGCATATTAGGGTACATCCATCCATTCATTCATTATCTATGCCACTTATCACAGGGTTATGGTGGAGCCTATCCCAGCTGACCCTAATTGAAGCGTAATATATATCAAATTGTAGGCTTCAGCGGTTATTTGAAGTAACACTTTTCTTGCCTTCAGCCCTCCAGCTGTCCTTACCGAGCCTCCTGCAGAGCTCCTTTAAACTGGTAAGTGTGCACACGTATCATTTACCGTTACTAATTAGTCACTGCACTACTTCTCACTCTGCAAATCTGGATTTTGTATTGTAGTGTGCTGTGCCTCTGAGTCGGCGGAGCTTTGCTGCAGAGGCTAAGAAGACTTATAGCAGAGACAAGCCCCACGTGAATGTTGGAACCATCGGCCACGTCGACCACGGCAAGACCACCCTCACCGCAGCCATCACAAAAGGTAGGGATGTGTTACGTCATTATCTGTACGGGTATGATACCTCTGATTGCCTCTTAATGAGAGTCAATTTGGTGGTGACACATGGAAATCATAACAATACATTTTCCCGTTTGAAGTAGTAAACAACAGAACCAGCAGAAATCCTTTATTAAATATGCAGGCAGTGTGTTAGGTAGCATTAACCTGTTTTCACACAGGCCTGCAATCTATCTATGGCAATTTGTTTGGGAGGGGCTAGATGGCATCAACTAGTTAGATTAATTGGCATTTATACATGCTTAGAAATAAGAATGAACTTTCTTTTATTCCTTTTTTGGTTTCGTTTTAAATGTTAAGCAAGATGGAGCCAGCTTAATGGGAGGGGTGGCACAGCAGGAACTGCTGCTTGTGCTTTCATGTCAGTCTTCTAAGGTCTCCTATAAGACCAGAAAAAAATCACTATTTTTTGCTAGCATCTATTTTGAAAAGTATCTAGAAGGGTCTAATTACTCGCTACAATACCCTCTGCCTACCGAAATGTAATGACGGAGAGTCCCATAATAATGTGTTATGATGTCTCATGTAGTTACCACTTTACACCAGGAGATGGCGGACATCAAAACAATTGATTCAGGAAATAAAATGGAACGTTTGAAACATGTGCCTACAGCGCGATCTGGTGGCCAATTGTAAAATATCACATTCAAACCTGTGCCAAATCCCTGTGTTGTGCACAACCTGTGTTGCCAGTTCCCCAGTAAGGAAAGTAGCTATTGGCTGTCTTGTCTGTCATCGCCTAATTTACACAATTAGCAATCAGTATGTATTTGTGACACCATAAGAGAGATAAATAATATCATGGTAGAGAAAAACTGTCCGAAACCTCATACTTCAGTGCTGCACGGTGTTTGGGGTAGCAAGAATGTGGTGGCTGTAAAACGACACTAATACTAAAACCTCACAACCAAATGCTATGAGTTGTTTTGTTTTTGTGTGAATTCCCAGACATTACTGTCATGTCATCCTTGACAGCACGCTCTCCTTTACGTCCCACATCAACAGCATCACTCGCTCCGCCTACTTTCATCTACTACTATCTACTTTCAACATCCACCGTCTCCGTCCCTCTCTCACTCCTCATTCCATCGCCGTTCTTGTTCATAGCCTCGTCACCTCCCGCCTCGATTACTGCAACTCTCTCTTGTTTGGTCTCCCCCCCCCAAAATACTCCATAAACTTCAACAGGTACAAAACTCCGCCGCTCGCATCATCACAAACACACCCTCCATAAACCACATCTCACCAGTCCTACGACAGCTCCACTGGCTCCCTATCACACAACGCATCCACTACAAAATTCTTCTTTTCACATTCAAAGCCATACACTACCTCGCCCCCCCATACCTGACTGACCTCCTTCATATTGCTAGACCCGCTCGGTCACTCCGCTCCTCCTCCTCTCTCCAGCTCACTGTACCCTCGGCCCGCCTCATCACCATGGGGAGTAGAGCTTTCAGTCGCTCTGCCCCCCAGCTCTGGAACACCCTCCCTTCTAACCTCCTCGACTCTGACTCTCTTCCACACTTCAAAACCAAACTCAAAACTCATTTGTTTAGAAAAGCTTATGCACTGTGACCATAACTGTCTTTTTATCATGTATTTTTTTTTAATTGTATTTTATGTTTTTAACTGTTTTATTGTATTTGTCACTATGTAAGGCGACCTTGAGTGCCTTGAAAAGCGCCTAACAAATAAAATGTATTATTAATATTATTATTTCTATGTGTGTGTTTTGTATTGAATCCTCAGTGCTCGCCGACGCAGGTGGAGCGAACTTTAAAAAGTATGAGGAGATTGACAACGCCCCCGAGGAGAAGGCCAGAGGAATTACCATCAATGCTTCTCATGTAGAATACACCACAGCAAACAGACATTACGCTCATACAGACTGCCCTGGACACGCTGACTATGTCAAAGTATGCGGCCTATCAGCCTATAAGCCACAAATATGTTTCTGATTTGTTGTAACGGAATGTACGTTCATTGCAGAACATGATCACAGGCACGGCTCAGTTGGACGGTTGCATCCTGGTGGTGGCGGCCACTGACGGCCAGATGCCTCAAACACGCGAACACCTCCTGCTGGCGAGGCAGATCGGCGTCGAGCACGTGGTGGTGTTTGTCAACAAAGCCGACGCGGTGGACGACAAGGAGATGGTGGATCTGGTGGAGATTGAGATCCGAGAGCTTCTCACAGAGTTTGGCTACAACGGCGAGAACACGCCCGTTGTCGTCGGCTCCGCCCTCTGCGCTCTGGAGGTGAGGGAAGTGCCGTTTGTTGGTCTGGAAGCTGACTGAATAGCTGACTAGCGTTTGTGATGCTTCATGGCAGAACCGTGAGCCAGAGCTCGGCGTGAACGCAGTGATGAAATTGCTGGAGACCGTGGATTCTTGCATTCCGTTGCCCAAACGAGAACTGGAAAAGCCGTTCCTTTTGCCCATCGAAAGTGTCTATTCAATTCCAGGTATGTCAAAAGATCGACCTCATTTCAAGCGGGTCAAGCTTGAATCCTGTTAGCGCGTTGTAATTTTCACTCGCAGTATCTGTAGCTCTTGAAATGCGTATTTCAAAATTCACAGATTATCTCAGTTTGGCCTGTCAATATCAGAAGTATTATTTATTGCAACAGTAAGTTAATAAATATATCTCCGTACCATTGCAGCTGTTGTGTTGGGTCATAACACTCTGCAGCCGTAAGTACTGTAATTTCCGGACTATAGACCGCACTGGTATATAGTAAAATGGGATATCTAGTACACAGAAAGCTTTAAAAAAAAAAAAAAAAAAAAAGTTTAAATAAATGCTTGTTCCAAACAGTGCGTGTAATATGGCTGGTTAAAAAGTAGCCTACCACAAAAGGAATCAGTTATTAATTGCTGACCTCGTCTTCCTCCTGGGAGGTAAAACCACTGAAGTCATCATCTTCAAGTGCAGGAATCGAATTCCCACAGAACACACGCGTCACCCCCGCCCCGAGGCAAATTACCCCTCGAGGCTGTGCTGTCCTCCTCAGCATGCAGCAGTCCAGCCCCTCGAAACCCGCCGGCGACAGTGAACGTCCCGACAATGCTCCACGCTGTCAAGATCCACCGCCAGACTCGAGCAAAAGCTGTTAGTTTGATCGACTTCAACCTGAAAGGCGCATCACATACACCTCTCCGTGCCTTCTCTATGATGAGTAGTGATGTGCATCTTGATACTGACGTATTTGATACCTGCAATACCAGATCTCTAGCCTCTAAAATTGATTTTCAAATCCAAAATATCGATGCGTTGATATGTCATTTGAGGTAAAGTATGTCATTAACAGGAACACTAAATGATTTAGACTACACCCAATAAATGAATAAATTACGCTCTCTTATATTGTTTATTTTATGAGCTATGCTATGATTTGAAATCTAGTGCTTTTTCAATTTTACCTGACATGTCAATTTGAATATAATAGTTATGGTATTTAATGGGTGAATATGAATATATTTTAGTGTTTCCTGCAGGACTACTGTCTATTTGCAGCTGTAGGTTTTCATAATTGGCTATGATGCATGTAGTTTTTATGAACACCGTGGGAGACGGATTGTGAGCAAAAAAGAAAAGCAAAACAAATATGTTAAGAATTCTGTACTGTTGCTTCTTGTGATTGTCAGTGCCCCCACAGAAGTGTGATTGGTGCTTTCATACCAAGAATCTCTAAAAGTGTCCAATAAGAGCTGAAAAAGTCACTACATTTGTCACTTTCCCTTTTTGGAAGACCTGGGTTTGTAAAGACAAACTCCATTCACACACAGTCCCATTAAAATGCATGATGAGCAAGGGAGAACTGGTAGCACCAAATCTATTCGTGGCGATCCAAATTTATTTAATATTTGATTAAAGCGACAATTTATACCATGTTATTTGTGCCAAATTCACTGTAAATTGCTTGTATCTGTGTTCAGGCAGAGGGACGGTAGTGGCTGGCACCATGGAAAGGGGAATCATGAAGAAAGGGGACGAGTGTGAGTTTGTGGGCCTCAATCGCTGCGTCAAATCTGTGGTTACAGGTAAGCTTAGCACACGCCATTGAAAGATGTTGTAGAACTCGGCGGAGCTTTCTAATAAGAAAAATAAGGAGCTTTAACTGTGCTGCACCGTTGGGCTCAGGCATCGAGATGTTCCATAAGTCTCTGGACCAGGCCGAGGCAGGAGACAACACGGGTGCTCTGGTCCGAGGCCTGAAAAGGGAGGATGTGAAGAGAGGGATGGTGATGTGCAAGCCGGGTTCCATCAGGCCTCACCAGAAAGTCAAAGCTCAGGTTTGTGTTTAACTATGACACACATGCAGGGCTGGAGATCACACAATGCTCAAACCCTGCCTATGATTTTTCATGCGTGTTTTGGCACAGCACACAAAACCTAAACTGCATTAACCGCAACAAAAGCCACCAATACAAGGTGCAAAAACTGTTGGCATTCATAAATAACTCAATACTATCAATATCAACATATGTTAGGGACAATATATGCCAAAACAAATGACTGTGACAACGTCAGTAAGATCCACGGATCAGCGTTTTTGTCAAACTATTAGGAAGATACTTCTAGAACTTTTTTTCTGGAAAATCATAATGAAATATGTCTGTTCGAAACACAAAAGCAGCGGTTGTCAAATCAAAGACTGTCTTTAATTACGTATAGGTATAATAGTCTGAAACTACATACTGACTATTTAACTTAGCAACTGCTAGAAGCCTGTCCTCATAAAGGTTTACTGACAGTAGAAAAACAGTTCAAAATCACTTTTCATTAAAAGGCCATTGTTTTTGTATGTACTTTAGAAAAAGTTTGTACTAATAGTATGCTTTTTCACCTATATCACAAAGCAGGGATGCAGTTTTTTTGTCATAACTTATTAGCATATCTGTATGTGTTGCTTTACAAAATGTTAAAGTGGTCCTTGCATTGGACACCCATGGCTTAAAAGTTTAATAACGGCAAGAAAAAAAAAACATCTTTACATACAAACCCTTGTGGAAGCTACATTGTATTTCTGCTTTCCCCCAGCAGAGGGCGCCCCCACAGTCAGATTGTATTGGCTTCTTACCTAAGTAAACATCCACAGTTGTTCCAAGTTGTCTTCAGTTCTTCCTGTTTGGTGACAATTAAACAAAATAACTTGCAGTACATTGAAAAGTATTTTCATAAGTCAAATATTAATTGAATACTACTAACAAATACTTATTAATCAACATGTCAAATGCTACAGCAGAGTGCTTCCTATTGTTAGTGTTCTGTATCCTCACAGATTGCTGATAAACGAGGCGTGATGTGGATGACTAACCTGTGCTTGCCATGTTCCAGGTGTATATTCTGAGTAAAGACGAGGGAGGACGTCACAAGCCGTTTGTCACCAACTTCGCGCCCGTCATGTTCTCGCTAACATGGGACATGGCCTGCAAGGTCACTCTGCCGGCCAACAAGGTGCGTGCTCGTGTGTCTGCAGACGTCAGCGCTCAAAGCAAACACTTGAGCGTCATCCATATTCATGACCTTTTACATTCACGTTGAACAGAACTCTCATTGATATGGAGTACACAGTGTTTCCCCACAGGACCGTCAGGGATGACATAGTGTATTCTTTATTTATACTGTGGGACAGCAAAACAAACATGTTTAGAAATCCAAATGAGTTTTCATATCCCGTCCAGGACATGGTGATGCCTGGAGAGGACACCGCTCTGACCCTCACCCTCCGACAACCAATGGTGCTGGAGAAGGGCCAGAGGTTCACTCTGAGAGACGGCAACAAAACCATCGGCACCGGCCTGGTCACAGACATCTTGACAGCGACAGACGAAGATCAATGGGGCTGATATTGGCAAGTGCATAGATGTGGGAAGGGGTGGGGGGCAGTTAAAAGGGGACGGTTGTCTGTGTCCGCGAATGAAACGAACGTACAAAACTACAAATACACAGGATACCCACATGGAAAAGCGGCCAGGTTCCATCAAACCAAAATATTTGTAAAGTAAAACACTGTATTTGTAATAATGGGCCAGACATGTAATTATGTAATAAAATGTATTTAAGAAAACTGCAATTTTTGTTTTTACCGACAGCTGTACGTTAACAGGCTTGAGATGATGCCCAAACGGTTGCTCAATGAGAAATACGCTGTCTTTGAAAAACCAAGATCTGCACACGTTACGTTCAGAACCATATCATAAGCAGCAAAGGACATGCATAATGACATTTGGTAATGATGTACGTGTGTGCGCATGGGAACATGTATAACATTTGCCAGTCAGAGATAATCAAATGCATGAGCAATTATGTAATAATTCCTACATATTTTTACATTTCCATTTCACAGTTACAAGCGGCCCTCTGAGGGCAGCCACATCATGTCTCTGTGTGACGGCGTGTTTATTTTAATACATAACACATTAAATGTAAAGACTCTGCAGTCTAATGTGTAAAAACAATAGTATGACAAGTGTTCTCAGGAAGAAGTGTGCAATTTAATGGTAAAGGCAAGACATTTCTATTTATAATAGAGCATTTTGATGTACAGCAATCCCTCGTATATCACGGTTAATTAGTCCCAGAGCTGTTTGTTATAAATTAGAGCATAGGAAATCTATTCAGCACCTGTTCAGTAAAGTTTTTAACATTATTGGAGCCCTTTAGTCAGGAAATAACACCCCTATAGATACTTTTCTGCTTATATTACACAAAATATACATAAGACAAAATATGCCGTTTAAGACACAAATAAGACTTGTACGTGTGTGTGTGTAAATGTGTTAGCGATTTCAAGTTTTACATATTTTTTATACAGGCATTGAATTGGCATTCAAAGACGTTGTCATATGCAGTGTTATACACTGATCACTAGGTGTCAGAATTGTTACATTAATAAGACAATAGCCACCGCAGGAAGTACTGTACGGAAAAAGTAAGTAAAATAACGCTTATAAGATTTCAGTCATTCATTTTCTACACCGCTGATCCTGACTAGGGTCGCAGGTGTATACTGGAACCTATCCCAGCTGCGCTTCTGAATGTGTGGCCGATATGCTAACCGCTTGGCCACCGTGGGGCCCAGCTAGCGACATCTAAGTCTATATTGTCTTAATTATGCCTGTTATGTCTTAATTTTCTCTTATTATGTCTACTACATTGGGTAATACAAGTGTAACTGTGATTTTAGGGGTGTTATTTCCTGTCTAGAGGGCTCTAATAAGGTTGTAAATAAGCTTTCAATGCATGCAAATGCTGTACATAAAACACAGCTGGAAGGCGACGACAGCGCTATTAAAATGTTAGGAGTTTCGTATTTTATAACAGCGGATGACCAACGAACAAACAAAGGATATTGAGCGTGATGGTGCTAATGCATTAGAGTCGCTGGTGTGCGATCAGGAAGTTCACGGTCCGTGTTTACTGGCGATATTTGAGCGAGTGCCCACTCCTGTAACCCAATGAGCCTGTTGCCGTAATGACATACTGTATGCGTGCACTGGACGCAGCCGGTACCTGTGAGTGATGTGCTCAGCTGCACGGCAACATGCTCCATAAGCACAACAACGTAAAGAGATACCAGCGGACACAGCAGCTCGTAACACGCCTGTTTCACTGACCTTGATTCCTCCGCCGCTCCCTGCTGTCATGTTTGTTTTCTGTCTCTGAGGCCTAATCAGAAGGTCAACTATTTACCTAGTACTGTACCATAATGGCCGTTTTTATCATTTATATTCTACAGTGTCTCCCACAGGACTGCAATCTACTTGTGGTGGTTTTGGGGGCGCTAGAGGACGTAATCACCAAATTTGCATAATAGACTGTGATGCATGTGCATGTAACTGAAATGGACATTGCCACTGCATTGCGGTTGTCTATGATCGTGTAGTTTCTTAGTGTTTCCATGTACTTACTTTACTGATCCTTTGCAGGAAACTACTTTCCTCCAGTAGCCACATTTACAGACACTTTAGTACAGGGGTGTCCAAAGTGCAGCCCTGGGGCCTTTTAGGACCCACCGCTGTTTTGATTATTGACCTCATTCTTAAAGTAAATTTTGGAAGAAAACTAAAAATACAAAAAACATAAAATGAAAAAAATCAGCCGTACTTTTTCCCAAAATAAAGTAAAAATATGAAGATATATATTTTTTTAATCTGAGAAAAAGTCATTTTGTTCTAAAAATAATGTAAAAATAGATTTTAGTAGCATAAAATTGAAATATGTTATGCTACATAAAAGTATTTTGAAAAATCCTAATATTATGAAAAACAAACCAATGAATAAAGTTGTGGATTTTGGGAAGTTAGGTTGGGGAAAAAGTTATGTTACAAGAATAAAGTATCAGAATATTATTGCATTAATAACATAAATAAAATTGACAAGAACAGCGGAAGTGAAATAAACTGCTGTAATTTCACCAGAATAATGTTAAAAGATTAAGAAAAAAATGTGGTATTCAAACGAGAAGAAGCGTTGCAATTTTATGAGAAAAAACTCTTATGAGGAAAAAAATATTTTAGTAGAATAGTGTTGAAATACAGATGATGCAGATGATGTGGTCCTGTTGGCTTCATCGTGTAGTGACCATCAACTCTCATTGGATCGGTTCGCAGCTGAGTGTGAAGCGGCTGGGATGAGAATCAGCACCTCCAAGTCCGAATCCATGGTACTCGCCCGGAAAAGGGTGGAGTGCCATCTCCGGGTCGGGGATGAGGTCCTGCCTCAAGTGGAGGAGTTTAAGTACCTCGGGGTCTTGTTCACGAGTGAGGGAAGGATGGAACGTGAGATGGACAGGCGGATTGGTGCACCGTCTGCAGTGATGCGGATTCTGCACCGGTCTGTCGTGCTGAAGAGAGAGCTGAGCTGAAAGGCAAAGCTCTCAATTTACCGGTCGATCTACGTTCCTACCCTCACCTATGGTCATGAGCTTTGGGTAGTGACCGAAAGGACAAGATCGCGGGTACAAGCGGCCGAAATGAGTTTTCTCCGCAGGGCGTCTGGGCTCTCCCTTGGAGATCATCTGGGAGAGACTCGGAGTAGAACCGCTGCTCCTCCGCATTGAGAGAAGCCAGATGAGGTGGTTCGGGCATCTGCTATGTGTTAGCATGCTAACGTTAGCATTATTTAAGTCATTCAAACACTTCCATGGTATATTTTCATGGTCAAATCTAAATATGTGGATAAAATAATTGTAAGGCTAATATTTATGGTGCAAAAGCCAAGTGTTTTTCCAGTTGGGTAATGAAAAGACATGACTATTTACTGTGTTCCACACAGTCTAAATGACTGCTGATACATGAAAATATCAGGAAAACAACAACACAGCAGCTGATGGCACAGGATTGTAAATTATACTCCGGGCCGCCTTGTATTTCATAGTTTCATCCATTCCCATGTTACCCATGCCCATTTTTCTAAACGTTAAGCTGTCGGTATCCTCAGAACAAGAAGAAGAAAAAAGAAAAGTGCAATATTAGATCAAGAAATCTCTCCTGTGGGAAAAGATGTGAAGATTGATTCATGAGGGTCTCACATCCACGAGCCAAAGATGACTTTCCCCTGACAAGGGCCCAAGGGCATTCTTTTTCCCAAAACATCTTGTCGGTTCATTCCCGGTAGAAGCCTTTGCACAGCAGCAGGATATACATTGGAAACTTGGTGGTTGTCGTGAATCTCTTCCCAAACACGTTCTTATAGTTTTATAATTCATTGTAAAATGAATCAGCACCATATTGTACGTTACCTGCGTAATATGTGCAAACCGAGGTAAACTCTTGGCTGACATATTTGACGATAAGCACAAAATGCACCATGCTAACCAAGGTTCCGCTGTAAAATACATAAGCAATGCATTTGTACACCAAATGGAAAATGTACGGAAATTCAGGCAACATTTTTGGCAATACATTTTCTACTGGACAACCGAAAATCGGGGCGTATGCTAACCTCGCTTCGACTGTATAAGCAAGTTGATAGGATGCTAACAAGGCCGGTATGGTAAAAATACATTAACAACTCAGTTGGAGTTGCATGCAAACTGGACAATGTGCGCAAACCGAGGCCTAATGTTGGCATACATTTTCAACGCCAGCCAAAAAACATGCTATTCATGCTACCCTTAACTGTGCTGTGTAATACTAAGCTAATAGGCTGCTAACAAGAATGTTATGTGATTTAAAAACAAAGACAAATATTTGACGTTACCCGGAAAACATGCTAATAGGGGCACACGCTAACCACGCTTTACTGTATGAGCAAGCTAATAGGCTGCTAACAAGGACGTTGTGTGATTAAAAACACAATTATTTTATCATTGGTCTGATGCGGAATAAGACTACATCACCATGGTCGCTAATTTCCTTTACAGCCAGAGAGGTGTGAAACTGGATGAGGTTAGGGAGCGTCATCTTCCATCATTAATCTTCAGGCTGCAGGCAGAGCATCATAACACAACAATGTAGTATATTCTGCATTTCCATGCCGAGTTTGACATTCTCTAGCAGAGAATGCGGGTTAGTCAGTGGTCAAATTCCTGTTAACTAGTCGGTAGGCAATTTTTTATGATATCCTTCTTCATCTGACAGAGCAGATGTGCACAGGAGATGAACCCAGGAGACCACTACTACAGACCTAGGGTAATTATAGTCCTGGTTTACTATGATGATTGATTTTCAAGATCCTGGAGGGCCAGCAATTATTTTGGGCATAATATAGCAGGTCACCTTGGAAAAAGGGATGCATTGCACAATGAAAATATGCTCTCACAATCTTGCAAATGTAATCAATACAATTATTTGACTGTGCAATGGCAAAGGAACATGCTAAAAGCTCAGCGCTATTATTAATTGAATTGATGTTGTCATAAAAAAAACACAATTAGACTCACACAGTGCTTTAATAACACTGCAAGACGCGCTTGAACGGGAAAATATATGCAAATAATTGACCTTTACCTGAAAAATACGCTAATAGGGGCACACGCTAACCACGCTTTACTGCATGAGCAAGCTAAAAGGCTGGATGTTTTGTGATTAAAAATACGGCAGCAACGCAGTTAGACTGTATTCATAACACAATGAGACATGCAATGCGCCATGTTGTATGCTAACAGGAAACGTATATGCAAAATTTGTTATGTTACCTGGGGATATTACGTATGTGACGTATAAAGTACTCAAAGTACATCAAAATGTACCTAATCTGTCTTTTATTCTTCAGTGTTCAACCTGTGAGTGGCTTGTGGTTCATTGTAGAACTAAAATTAAACACACACAGTATGCCGCTCTCAGTGGAAATCATGGAAGAGATTTTGCCCGGCTGTTTAGTGCGTACTGAAAAAGTGCAAATTGTACTACAGTAGCCACAACAATAGAGAATTGTGCACCCATCATCTGCGGGGTGATAACATTATGTAACATCTCAGCTTGGACCAAATGCTTTTCAAAACTCCACTGAGTGTGATCGTCACCGTGCAAAAAAAAAAAAAAAAGTGAGAGTATTGTTGAAATATTAAAGGTCCCTGCACTAAAATATCAATATTCACTGCTCAAAAAAATTAGAGGAACTCTTTGAAAACACATCAGATCTAAACAGGGGGGAAATGATCTTGAATATCTTCCCTTATAGCAGGGGATGTATTAGTAACAAAATGATGACACATAATTTGATAAGAATGGAAATGATCGCCCTATAGAGGCGGGATATCAAAGACACCCCAAAAATGAAGGTGAAAAAATGATGCAGCAGACTGGTCCATTTTGCCAAAATGTCATTGTAGCAACTCCAAATGATTCTCAGTAGTTTGTGTGGCCCCCACGTGCTTGTACGCATGCCTGTCCTGGGGGATCTCCTCCCAGATCTGGACCAGGGTATCACTGAGCTCCTGGAGAGTCTGAGGAGCAACCTGGCGGTGCCGGATGGACATAAGCATAATGTCCCTGAGGTGTTCTATTGGGTCTAGGTCAGGGGATCGTGGGGACCAGTCAATGGTATCAATCACTTCATCCTCCAGGAACTGCCTGCATACTCTAGCCACATAAGGTCGGGCATTGTCGTGGATCAGGAGGAACCCAGGTCCCACTGCACCAGTGTAGGTTCTGACAATGGGTCCAAGGATTTCATCCTGATACCTAATAGCAGTCAAGGTTCCATTATCTAACCTGTAGAGGTCTGTGCGTCCTTCCAGGGATATGCCTCCCCAGACCATCACTGATCCACCACCAAAATGGTCATGCTGAACGATGTTGCAGGCAGTGTAACTTTCTCCACGGCATCTCCAGACCCTTTCACGTCTTGTCGCGTGTGCTCATGTTCTCGTCGGTGAAGAGCACAGGGTGCCTGTGGCGTAGTTGCCAATTCTGATGGTCTATGGCAAATGCCAGTAAAACTCTACGGTGCTGGGCAGTGAGCACAAGGCCCACTACAGGACGTCAGGCCCTTAGGCCACCCTCATGGAGCCTGTTTCTGATTGTTTGGTCAGAAACATTCACACCAGTGGCCTGCTGGAGGTCATTTTGTAGTGCTCTGGCAGTGCTCATCCTGTTCCTCCTTGCACAAAGGAGCAGATAACTGATCCTGCTGAGGGTTTAAGGACCTTTTACGGCCCTGTCCAGCTCTCCTGGAGTAACTACCCGTCTCCTGGAATCTCCTCCATGCTCTTGAGACTGTGCTGGGAGACGCAGCAAATTTTCTTGCAACGGTACGAATTGATGTGCCATCCTGGAGGAGTTGGACTACTTGTGCATTCTCTGTAGTGTCCATCCTATTAACAGAGATGTTGATCCAAGCCAGATGAAAAACTACAGCAGTAGAAAGTGAGTCAATAAAAAATCAGCTAAAAGAGATGAAGAGTCAGTGGCCTCAACCAGGAAAACCATTCCTGTTTTGGGGTCTGTCTCATTGGTGCCCCTCTGATGCACCTGTTGTTGATTTCATTAACAACAAAGCAGATGAAACTGTTGAACAACCCCCTCTGCTACTTAACTGACCAGATCAATATCCCAGAAGTTTGACCGATAGGTTACTCTACTCTGATTAAAAAGTGTTTTTTGAGCAGTGTATATAGGAATTGGCATTAATATTGACTTTTGTCGCTTGGTTATACAGCTTGTGATATTACAGTAGTTGTTTATAGCGCTTCCATCCAGTGCAATGAAGGTCACAGGTCAGTGAACTTGGGCGAGTGTAGTATATCCATAGCAAAGACGCTTGTGCCTGGTTGCGTAACAGCGGAAGAAGAAACCTTTGACCCCAATCAGCTACTGCCACCCCCCACTCCGACTGCAAGTCCCTGGGTGGGTTCTGATCATGTGACACGAATCTACGTATAACGTATATTCTGGGAATCAACGACAAGCAGCAGAAAAAAGAAGCATGTTTATTTACAGAACGGGCCTGACTAATGTTCACATCGTCCTGGATTCTGCTCATGGTGGAAATGGCAAAACCATTCATTTCCCAGAGAAAAGCTGTGATATTTCCAACACCAGTCAGCAAAATGCACCGTTGTGCTGAAAGAGCAGCCGTAGACACACGCAACAAACGACAACGCGAACCCACATGAAAGAAGGGGGGGGGGGGGGGAGACCTTTCTTTATACATCCTCTTATAATAACAAATGAGAATTCTTTGCAAATGTTATGTTTAGATGCCAAAGAACACAAGTGATCGTCGAGACTCTAATATCCATTTTGATGGACGGTGGAACCTCGGTTGGCGTCATAAATCCGATTCAAACCAAAACCTAGTGCATTTTTCCCCATAAGAAATCATGCAAATCCAGTTAATTTATTCCGGACACCCAAAATCACTTTAATAATAGTCTTGCATTATAAATTTACGTGCAGAACACAAAAATGCAAATAAAAAATAACAAATAATCTGTCTCTGTCAATAACTCTGTAAAAATACATAATTATATTAATTGTATTTATTAGTTTTTTAAAATTCAATTTAATGCATTGATCTTTATTTTTCCTTTTTTTAAATAAATGTACCCCTGCTTTTTTTGTCACAAACCCCCTCACACATATGCACTTTATACAGCCATCGATGCTGTAAATATACTCACTCGATGTTTGCAAAAAAAAATAAAAACGGTTATTTACTAGAGTTCGAAAACCTGTCAAACTTTCTTTGCCCGGTTTTGGATTATTTTTTACTGCCGTGATCAATAAAAGCACAAACTTGTGGTATAACTGTTACTCGGCAAAGAACTGCACAACCAGCCACTGATGATGTCACCGACAGGCAACAGAGCTGAGGGACAATCACTTCCGCTTCCATTTTTCATGTTGACTGGGATCTTTTGTGATAAAAAACGGGTTACGAACGCAGTCGGACTCAGAAGGTGTATTAATAACACGGCATGACGTGACAAGACACAACATTTTTAATGTAAACAGAAAAAACACTAACCAGGGCATATGCTAACAGAGGTTACACTGTATTTAGTGTTTTCGCCTTTTAATAAAATTTATTTTTGTTGTTTTTTTTTTTAAGTTTGGACTATTGTGGAGGTTTTGTAGATCAAGTTATGTTCTTTTTCTTTTCCAAGTTACAATTTGGGGTTAACTCAACAGCGCCCCTGCTGATTACATCCATGTATTGCACCCTGTTTTGCCATTTAAGACAACACTAATTCCACATAATTAGAATGTCCAACATAAGAAATGCCTATTTTAGCAGTTTTCATTATTTGATGTTAACACAAATATTTGCTTCCAAATGTGACTAGATCAGGGAGCAGGTTAAGCAGGTTAAGCAAAACAAAAAATCAACACTACTTGATAAATCCTATCAGTGCTATAAATGACATGTTTCTGCAGCAAACATTCCATGAAAAGGTCAATTGCACCTTCCAAAAGTGATGTTTCCACTTTCAAATTTGCTGCCTTTGCTCTTACAGTGTCTCTATTTTGGATTCTGCTTGCAGCACATTGGAAGTTTCCGTCTTGTTGCTGCATGAGGGCTCTTTGTGCATTTAAGACCACTTTCATGCAGCCAAAGTCTTTTTTTTTTGGTCTGGTTTGGTCTGGAGACCTCCAAGGACTTAAATGTGCAAAACATACCGCTACGATGTTTCTGTCGTTTAGTAACAGATTATTCACTTATGAACTCAAGACATTTGCCAGAGGATGGCAAGCAGACATTTCTCTCCCGCCTGCTAAAACGTATTGACTGTAGGGGTGAAGCGATACTCAGTGCAATGACAATACAACTAAAGTGCTGCTCCAGTTATTAAAATACATGTAAGTCTACCTTGTCATGCATTGGCCAAAGATGTGTCATCCCTGCGTTGATATTATACAAACTGGCCACAACATTAGGTACGTCGACACAATCCAATGTACAGTAATCCCTCGTTTATCGTGGTTAAATGGTTCCAAACCTGACCGTGATAAGTGAATTTCTGCTAAGTATTATTCTTGATACAGTATATAAATGGAATATTTTCGTAAGAGTATAGAAAACCTGTTTACAACCTTCTAAATTTTTTAAAACATTCTTAGAGACCTACAGGCATGAAATAACACCCCTACATTCCTTGGTACATTTGTATCAGCCAGCATAGTAGACATAATAAGGGAAAATAGGCCGTTTGAGACATAAATGACGCTGTGCTGCTGTGACTTTGGGGGTTCAAAGTTTTAGCATGGCGTGGATTACGGCCGCAACAGTAGCCCATGTTAGGGATTAGTGAGCCTGTTGTGAAAACTATATAATAAAATTATATTTTATTATATTTGGTGTACCTAATGTTGTGGCTGAAAATGATCCAAAAATATGCTGCATGGTTCACAAAGATGAAAAAACTCAACTATGCAGTCATGCAAAAAAATTACAAGGATTCTAGAGTCTTTTTTTTTTTTCAAGTTTGGCACGTTTTAAATCTCTGATTCTTTACTGGATTTTTGATCCTGTGCACCGGCGGCGTGCTCGGTCAGCACCTCCGACGAGCACTGTCTGTCTTTAGCTCTGTCGACGTCCGCCTCCTCCTCCTCATCCTCTTCATCCCTGCTGATGAAGGCCAGCTCGTTCTCGTAGCAGAAGGAGTTGGCGCCTGACGTCGCGAACTTCCTCTCCTCCATGTCTCTTGCGCTGCACCTCGGCGTGGACGGCACCTCGAAGGTCTTGTGGAAAAAGGCGTAGTCTATCCTGTACTGGTTCTTCTCCTCAAAGATGAGCGGCTCAAAGCGCTGACCCCAAAGGATCTCCGACGACAGGTAGGAGCTGCGCGCCTGCGTCGTCATGGCGGTGGCTTCCACCAGCCCTTCCAGTATGATCACGATCTCAAAGTCGGATGTCTCCAGGTCTTGCTTGCTGATGCCAAACAGGGGGCTTTCTTCATCGATCTCGTGGATGACGGTGAGCGGCGCCACCAGGAAGAGGCGGTCGGTGCCTCGGTCGTAACCCACGTTTATGTCGATCTGATCCAGAGGGATGTACTCGCCCTCGTCCGTGTAACGAGGCTTGACCATCTGAGCCCTGACATGAGCCTCCACGATATGGCTTTTTCTTAGATTAGCTACCCTAAACATGAGGCACAACTTGCCGTCACGCATGGCGATGACGGCATTGTGGCTGAATAGCAGAGTCTGCGCTCGTTTTTTAGGCCTCGCCATCTTCGCCATGATGGCGCCGATCATGAAAGCGTCGATGACGCAGCCCACGATGGACTGGAACACCACCATAAAGACAGCAGCGGGACATTCCTCCGTCACGCATCGAGCGCCGTACCCGATGGTGGTCTGGGTCTCGATGGAGAACAGGAAAGCGGCCACGAAAGTGTTCACCTGCGTCACGCACGGTACAAAGCTGGCGTCCCCGGCGACGTGGTCCATGTCGCCGTGCAGGAGACCGATGACCCAGAAGCCCAGGCCGAACATCAGCCAGGACACCACAAACACCAGACTGAAGAGCAGGAACATGTAGCGCCAGCGTATGTCCACGCAAGTGGTGAAAATGTCCGATATGTAGCGCTGGGACTTGTCATCCATGTTGGTGAAGTGGATGTTGCACTGGCCCGTCTTGCTGACGAAGCGGGTGTGTCTTTGTCGTCTGGTGTGGATCTTTCCATTGCCGAAAGTGCCCACGGCGGGCATGCTTGCCAGTCTCAGGCCTTCTTCTTCACAGGACAGGAAGCTGTGCTGCTGGCTTCTTCCCACGTTCATGCCTCAGCGAGGACGGCCACGTGGCTTCACAGGATCAGGCCGACTCACACAACACGGGCTCCGTCCAACGCAGACTGCTTTCTCCCTGCGAACACAGAGGTTTTCAACACTTTAAGGCCAACTCATGGTAACCCACTGGAATTTACAATAAAACTCATCCCTTGACAATTTGAAAATATATGATGTCGTGCAAAAGCTTAATTGATGAACCATTTTCATAGCAGTCGTTTACAACAAATGGACAGCTTTGTCATGCTTAAATGTTTCAGATCATCAAACAAATTTAAATATTAGTCGATAACCGCACAACAAAACGCAAAAGGCAGTTTCAAATCAACTTTAGGGAGATCCAAACCTAGACTGCCCTGTGTCAACTTATGTGAGATTAATTGAGATCCGTCTGTCTGGAAAAGGTTATAAACGCATTTCTAAAGCTTTGGGACTCCAGCAAACCACACTGAGAGCCATTATCTGCAAATGGCAAAAACATAAACAGTGGTGAACCTTCCCAAGAGAGGCCGGCCAACCAAAAGTACCCCAGGAGTGCAGCTACGACACATCGAAGAGGTCACAAAAGACCCCACAACGTCCTGCAGGCCTGACTTGCCTCAGTTATGGTGGAGTAATAAAAATAATGGGAGAAAATGGCCTGCATGTCAGTTCCAAGACAAAACACACTGCTGAACAAAAATAACATTAAGGCTTGTCTCAGTTCTAACAGAAAACATCTGGACGATCCCCAAGACCTTTGGGAAAATACTCTGTGGTCTGACCAGAACGTTTTTGGAAGGTGTGTGTCCCATTACATCTGTTGTGAAAGGAACGCTGCATTTCAGAAAAAGAACGTCATACAGATAGTAAAATATGGAGGTGGCAGTATGATGGTCAGGGGCTGATTTGCTGCTTCAGGACCTGGAAGACTCGCTGTGTTTAATGGAACCCTGAATTCTGCTGCCTATCCTAAAGGAGAATGTCCGGCCATCTGTTTGTGACCTCAGGGTAAAACCAACTTAGGTTCTGCAGCAGGGCGATGATCCACAACACACCAGCAAGTCCACCTCTGACTGGCTGAAAAAACCCAAAATGAAGACTTGTGGGTGGCCTAGTCAAAGTCCGGACCTGAATCCTATTGAGATGCGGTGGCATGACCTTAAAAAGCACTTCAAGCTGAAAAAAACACTCCAATGCGACTGAATTACAACATTTCTGCAAAGATGAGTGGGCCAAAATTCCTCCACAGCGCTATGAGACAAGGCTTGATCAACGCTTGATTGCAGTTGTTGCTGCTAAGGGTGACCCAACCACTTATTAAACTGATGCTTTCTTCTGTCTTCCACGTTTACTATGACACACACAAGCACCAACTTTATTTCTTATTTTGTCTGATTATATTTACAATATTGGGTAATACCAATGAAGAGGTGACTATAGGGATGTTAGTTCATGTCTAGAGGGCTCTAATAATGTTAAAAATTGTATTTAGAAGGTTGTAAACAGGTTTTCTCTGCTCCTGCTATGAAAAATACGAAGGAATCCCACTTTGCGGAAATTCACTGATCCCGGTCGGGCCTGGAACCAATTTACTGTGATGAAATCAGAGAGCGAGTGATGATGTCGTGCGCTGTCAAGTTGTTTTGGACTTGCGCCAGACTGCGCTTGAAAAGGCCGAGAAGATCCCACAGCACGCTTTATCAACTCCACTTGAGTAGATTTTCCTTCTAGCACCGTTTAGGTTGATAACCTCTGAATCCAAGAGGAGTAGCATCCATTGACAACTCGGCACTAAACACGCTTGTAACCTAGCAACAATCAGCCGTTACGTACCAGTGGTCTCTCCGGTCTTCTCTCGTTACAATCATTTGAGTACTCATGACAATGGCGTTTGCATTTGATCTTCTCGTAGTATTTTAAGTCGTCTACTACACTGACCAACTTTTGACTTTTTACAACCACCTGCCATCAAAAAACGCATGTCACGGTTATGTCACAAGACTTCAAACAAGCCCATTTGTATCAGAGGTTTGAAAGACATGCGCATCAAATTTGTCATAATCTTTGATGGCGTACAGTCGCGATGCTTGTTTTGAACAGCAGATTCTCTACCACGCCAAACTGAGCGCTGTGCTTGAACCCAACGAGGTCATACCAGTTTTTCACAGGGTTTCCAACCTTCACATTGGGAATTGGCGGCACGGTGGCCGAGTGGTTAACATGCTGGCCACACAGTCAGGAGAGATCTGGGTTTGAGCTTTGGTGTACCCGTTCCTCTCACTTTGGCCTCGAGGTTTAAGGAAAACATATCCCACAATGGTTTTGTCAAGTTCCTCTTGACAGTTGGGAGAGTCAGTCTACCAGATATTTCAAGAACCTTGTGTTCTTGAACAACTTCTTGAAGTTCCTCTTGACCATTGGGAGAAGTTGGAGGAGTCAAGCTTTCAGACGTCTTTCTCCACCCATGGAAGAGGTCAAGATATCATGATACTTCAGGAACCTTGTGTTCCTGAACTGGTTCTTGAGAGGCTGTCAGCCTAGTAGACACATGGTTGTCTTCCTCAACAACCTTATGTTCTCAAACTTCTTCACTGTGTTAAATGTTTACTCCTACTGTTTCTTGTGTGGCTTCCTGAACAAAGCAACCTGTCGGTCTGTCTTTAAGAACTGGTGTTGGTTTCGGTTCAGTAAGCAGTTTCGGTTCTTCACTCGGGGATTTGCGTTCTGTTTTTTGTTTCTTGAACCTTCACATGTGGCGCCAGGTCTGCATTCTCCACATCCATCTTCCAACTAGGGTTATGATTAAAAAGCTCATTCTGTTGAAAATCTTTCTCCAGTGTCCAACTCCAGTTTAACCATAAACTCCCAAGAGACACTTGGTACAGCCTTTTGCTGCAAGTACCTCTTCCGTCTGCTCCAGCTGACTTGGAAAATCACGTGCTGTTTGTGGTTTTTTCTTGGTGGTGATCCATCTCACTTCTTTGCTGTTCTAGCGTGTCGTCTCTACTGCAGAGGAGGAACTGAACTTCGTCGCTGGAGAGTTCATGGTCTTTTAAAGTTGTCTTTAGGTGTGCGACGTGCCGACACTGTTGATCCTGGACAGACTTACTTTGCCATTTTCCATTTGTATCTGAAAAACATCTCCTCCGTTGAGCCACCACCTTATCATGCTGGAGAAGTTTGCGTGTCCCAATGATCCTAGGAGCTAAGTTGTGGTTGCACTTGGCACCAGGACACCCTGGGCCGCAGTTTGATGATTGACTTTGTGGTTGTGTCGTCGGACTTGCGGCCACATGTTCTGGACACTCGGGTGAAGAGAGGGGCGGAGCTGTCAACCGATCCCCACATGGTGGTGAGTTAGTTCCGATGGTTAGGAGCATGCCGGTCAGACCTGGCAGACCCAAACGCATTGTTAGGGTTTGCTGGGAACGTTTGGCAGAACTGTCAGAAGCAGTTTCAACTCCCACCTGCGGGAGAGCTCTGACCAAGTTCCGAAGGAGGCAGCAGCCATTGAGTCCGAGTGGGCCATGTTTTGTGCCTCCATTGTCGATGCGGCTGATCGGAGCTGTGGCCGTAAAGTGGTCGGTGCCTGTCGTGGCTGTAATCCCAGAACCCGTTAGTGACCCAGCGGTGAGGGATGGCGTCAAGCTGAAGAAAGAGGCCTATCAGGCCGTTTTGGCCCATGGGACTCTGGAGGCAGCTGACAGGTACCGGCAGGCCAAGCAATCTGCGGCTTTGGCAATCACTGAGGCAAAAATGGATGGATGGATCTGAAAAACATGTACTCTCAGCATCATAATCATCATAAGAATTGTCATACTCTTTGATGACATATGGTCATGTGATGCTTATTTTCAACAACATATTATAATAATTTCACTGATTTTATTAGTCCATGCTTTGCATTTTGTTCATATAAGGATGGTTGTGCCACAAAGACATGTGCAGCTTCCCAAATTGTCATTGCCGGCAATACTGAATTGGATTTTTATGTGTGAATTTATTTGTTGAAAGTAAGAGGACATAGTTGACTATTGGTCATTATTGGGATCCTATATTGGCATTGCTTGACGTTGCTATTGGTAAGAAAGCCAGCACTGTATTGAGTATTTCCAACAAAATCTACAAAACTGATTTTCGTTGTAGCAAGTTCAATAATGTACGCCCTATGAGGAGCCTATTAACCCTTGGTAAGAACCCGGATAAAGTTCCATATTTATTTTTGACATTTAAGTCACAATGGCATAAATGAAGATGTCAAACACCCCATCTGTTTTATCCGTCTTTTCCTTTCGGCTTATCCCTTCAGGGGTCGCCACAGCGAATCAATTGCCTCCATCTCATCCTCTTCTCTCGCACCAACTACCTACATGTCCTCTTTCACTACATCCATAAACCTTCTTTTTGGTCTTTCTCTAGGCCTCCTACCTCGCAGTTCAAAGCTCAGCATCCTTCTACCAATATATTCACTATTTGTCCTCCGGACATGTCCAAACCATCTCAGTCTGGCCTCTCTGACTTTATCTCTGAAATCTCTAACATGTGCTGTCCCTCTGATGTACTCATTCCTGATCCTGTCCATCCTGGTCACACCCAAAGAGTACTTTAGATCCTCCACCTTCTTTAACCTCACTCTTCCACTTGGGTCCCTCTCATTCACACACATGTACTCCGTCTCGCTCCGGCTAACCTTCATTCCTCTCCCTTCCAGGGCAAACCTCTAACCCTTAAGCTTCTCCTCCACCTGTTCCCTGCTGTCACTATATATCACAATGCCATCTGCAAACATCATAAACCATGGAAATTCCTGTCTAAGCTCGTCCGTCAGCCTGCCCATCACCGTAGCAAACAAGAAGGTGCTCGGAGCTGATCCCTGATGAAGTCTCACCATCAAAAAGGGTCTGCCAAAGTCGATGTCAAAATACATATTGGTCACTTTTCTTGGCAAACCACCGTGATGGTGACGGTGATGATAGAATATAACTTGATTGATGGTGTAATGAATTTCCTCGGTAACAACATTTCCAGCAATTGATAAGCCTTCTGAAGATAAATGCATACCGGAGCACCGCTGTAGATGGGGAAGTGTGATACAAAGAGAAAATAAAGTTATAGCATCATGCCTCTTTAGTTTTACCGGAAAAACTGCGGTGCAAAATATGTCTTTTTCTGGTCAACAAGGTACAGAAATAGCCGGCTAATCGAATGCGCTGCCACTTTATGTGACGTATGGTCCGTTTCTCACAGCTGGCATAACTATTAGGCCACTGATGAGGCCGTGTGGTTCCCTTGTGAGGCTGTGCTGGAACAGTGGCACACATTGTGGGGCAAAATAAAAAGTAGACTCTTTGCAAAATTAAATTAAACTGTAGTTTAATTTCATGCAACTGATAAAAGATCGTATCCTACATGTCAAATGTATCGCTGCGCTGACCGACTAAGAGAAATCACGCAGGTCTGCTGCTTAAATAAGCATATCTGGCCCCCTGCTTCATTACGGGTTAAATATAATGTGGTTGCTTATCGGCTGTTTGGGCAGTCACACAATGAAAGGGCAGCGGAGCATGAAATTGAAATTTGTGAGACAGATACAAAAGTAATTTCATTTAGGACAGACTCAACTGGTGTCTTGAGATTAATTCACTTATGAATTGCACCGGGTGCCGATTTGCTTTGACGTCATAAAAGAAAAAAACCACCGTCACTCTCTTAAACTGCATGTTCCCAAAGGACAGGACTTTTAACTGGGTCAGAGAAAAATGACAAGACGCTCGGCAGCTGGCTGCACGAATGCTGGAAAAAATCTATTTTCATTCATTCTATACCGTTTATCCTCATTAGGGTCGGAGGTATGCTGGAGCCTATCCCAACTGACTTTGGGCGAGAGGCGGGGTACACCCTGGACTGGTCGCCAGTCAATTGCAGGGCAGACATACCAAGCATACCCGCAAGATTAAGTGCCATAGAAGATGGATGGATGGATGATTAATCGCCATTTACAACTCTGCCTGAGACATACTAATATTTACTGTATTTTATTAAAAGAGAGATACATGACAGGACTCACATATATACGTTGGAACCTCGACATACAAAAACCTCATTATAATCAAAATTCATAATACGAATTGGGCTTTGACGATATTTCCGGAAAAAAAATTTCAAAATATGAAAATAAAAAATGGAAGGTGCTGCCCAGATTCTTGAATGTACTGCATTGCCATACAAGATACCCTCTCCTGGGGCGGTAAAGCAACAAAGTATGGATGCCAACCACCGTAAAACCGAAGAAGAAGAACCTGCTCTCCCATTGGCTCTCCTAACGATGGCCACTCACGGCATCCCTTTGCTCAGGGTACCGAAAAGTTGCCGTCCATTGTTAAAAATTAAAATTAAAATTTAAAAAATGCAGTGTTAAGTTTAGTATGTAATTTAAAATATTTAAATGAAGTTACAGTACGTAAACTTATGATTTCTGCCATCTCTCAAAACTCCGTTCGCCGCCTCCTCCTCTGCCACAAAGCTCACCTCGGTCGACCCGAACAGTAAAGCCTTTTTCATTACATGTATTATTTTCTTTGTTTTTTAACATCCATGCACATGTAAATGATCGTGTTGTCATTAATGAACATATTTCTTTCGGGTGGGTACAATAAACCAACTGCGGTGTATATCCATGTCAATGCACTACACTGGTGATTGGGATGTCATACAACTCCATGTCAAAAAATCAGAACTATCACTTTATAAGGAGCGGAAAATTCAAATGACACAGTACAGTATTGTGAGCAATGAGGGGTTGTGTTCAAAGACACCATGTAATTTAAATGGATTTTCCATTTATTTCTGAGCACACTTGATATGTCCCTTTTATTCTTTCAGTTGATTTAGAATCCACATACAGGCATTTTACAGTTTTATTTGTGATTTCTGGAGTTGGGATTGTCCCTGAATGCACCTCAAAAAGGAGGAAGTGTTCCCAGGCAGTGTTGGTGATACTGTATGTGTTGGAACGCCACTGCTGGTGATGTGTCCAGGTGACAATAAAATGATAAAAGAGCGTCAGACTTGGTGTGACGAAATCTTTAATCCATCCAATTAGTAATTAATTTTTGACAGTCCTCAAGTAATCGGTAAATGCTCGGGAAAGAACACGTCCATCCATCCATTTTCTATACCGCTTATCCTTATTAGGGTCGCGGGGTATGCTGGAGCCTATCCCAGCTGACTTAATTTCCTGAATCTTGCTGGGTAGCAGTTGATTTTTGGCCAGTCGTCTGCTGCCAACTTTGTGGGAACATGTTGTGCAGCGCTCTTGTTGAACGCGCTGCTCCTGCACGGCAAGGCACAGTTTGTTGACCTGGACCCACCGAACACCAGACCGTGCTGAGCCAACGTGAGAGACCTGACATACGACATGTCGAAAATGTCCACAGGCCAAAATCATGCAGGAAGTAGAAGCAGTTAGGGTCACAACAAGAGGAGACAAACTCCATGTATTTACTTTCTAGTGTCCCCATGTTTTTGTCCATGTCCAGTTTATTTGAAGTGCATCACCAAGTTGAGTGTTGTGCTTGCGTGTGTGTGTGCGTGTGTGTGTGAGTTCGCACGCTTTGCCTGGCAATGCTCTAGTTGCTAGGCGGCGAGATGATGGTGATGATGTTGAAGATGATGAGTGTCCGAGGCCCTCTATTATCTAATATATGCTCTAATAACTGTACGCCTGCTGCTGCGATCTTAACGCGTGAGCAGAAATGAATGGCCGCCGTAAATAAAACCACATATTATTACATCCTATAGCCGCATTTGATCTGCTTACCTTGTGTGCAGGTAAAGACGTCGATCTCACTCTTTTTCTTCACTTTAAGAACTTTCAGCCGAACTGCTGCATGTTTCCGTGCGGGTGCCTTCAGCTGGTCTTCTGTTATGGGTAGAACCAGTCTATCCTTGTGAGGTAGGAAAGAAACACATTCATCTCCCCGAGTTTGACTGCACCTGTTCCTCTGGTCGGCGAGGACAGCATTACAACCATCGCTGGCGTCGAGTTCTCCACGGCGACTTTGCAATTGTCCGAGCTTGAATTAGTCAGGTGAACAAAGCCTTTCGGTCGTCCCGGGTGAGATACATTTGCATGGCTCCTGTGATGGAAAATCAGTTCCTCGGAGATAATTTGCAAGGAACGGGTGATCCTCTTCCATGCGTCCCGCACTTTCTCTGTTTGTATGTGAGCTGGTTCTGCTGCAGAACCCACTCTGTATCCCACATCCGCACAACTATTGCTCACTGCTCAGCCCTCGTCCTCCCCCCTCCCTGTCTTCAACCGTGTCACGGTGCATACTTGGCATTTGGAGACGCAGCGCTCTTCCCTTACCAAGTGTGGCACCAGTCAGAAATGCTTGCTACTACCTCCTCCATTTCTGTTATATGCACTGAAATTATTCAATTGCTTGAATTTCATATGGAATATTTTTGACGTGGGGCCGCACGGTGGCTGAATGGGTAGCATGTTGGCCTCACAGTCAGGAGGTTCTGGGTTTGAATCTCCGTTGGGCATCTCTGTGTGGAGTTTGCATGTTCTCCCCGTGCGTGGGTTTTCTGCGGGTACTCCGGTTTCCTCCCACATTCCAAAAACATGCATGTTAGGTTAATTGGCGACTCTAAATTGTCCATCGGTATGAATGAGAGTGTGAATGTTTGTTTGTCTATATGTGCCCTGCGATTGACTGGCGACCAGTCCAGGGTGTACCCCGCCTCCCGCCCAAAGCCAGCTGGGATAGGCTCCAGCATACCTGCGACCATAATGAGGATAAGCGGTACAGAAAATGAATGAATGAATGAATATTTTTGACGCATGGGGTCAGTTCATATTATTGGGGGATAAAGGGACTTATCCCAACACTTGATGCACATTACTGGCTAAAGCACAAGTTAAGTGTGTAGTAAACGACAAAGGTGACAGTGTGATCTGCAGAGCCATGTGGTTGGCTAAGGCAAAGGCAAATAGTATTGTTTTTGTCAAAACTAGTTGTGTGAATCATCCATGCCAACCAGTGACAAAGTGATACCACAAATTAGAGGCGGGCAGGTCGATGCGAATATTTACATTATGGCCACCAGAGTGGCATCGGTATCGATGTGAGCAAATTGAGGAAATAATCTTTCTCTTAGCGTGCAAAATTGCTTTCAGGGCAAATGCGCAAACCGCACTATCTGGCGTGTTGGCATCGTTTAACACGAGGATACAACATTTTTTTGGTCAGAAAAGAGCATATTAGGTCCCCTTTAAATTGTTCACAAATAAGGTTGTTGGTGAAATATAGATTTTGTTCTGTGTTCAATTCTGATTAAAATCATGACAAGGCAAAACCATTTAATGATCTTGACAAATGTAAACAAAAGTAAATAGTATTGGTACTAGTGATGTACTTAAATATTGACACTTCCGATACCAGCTCTTCATGCCCAAAAATTGATTCTCACATCAAAAGAATTGATGCTTTTGATACTTCAGTCCTTTGAGGTTTGTCTGAAATGTTTGTCTGTTGAAACGATGACTGATCGTAAACGGAGCCGTGTGTGAATTGTGAATAAAGTTTTCATTCTTATAGGAGTTCTTAATAATTAATCACTAATGTTCATGGTTTTATTGTTTTACTTCTTTTCTTTTTTTCTTCTAATTAAAAATGCCATTTTCACATATTTTGATTTTTGTTCTCTGTTTTTTCTGTGGTTGTAAAGTGTATTAGCTTGGCTATATTGTAACTCACCCCGCTACCTCAATATAAATTAAAATAATGAAATAATGTACGTAAATTAAAATATTAGTTAAAATATTAGTGTATTGAAATTGTTAATGTATTGAAATTGATAATTTCATGTAGTTAATAAATTATTTTAGTTTTAGCCAATAAATCTGGGGAATTATGCAAACACACCGGCCTTTAAAGGTTTACAAATCCCCAGCATGAAATGAATAATTTATGGGTACATATGGGTTGAACTAGTTTTGAAAGACTGACTAGTTTAAAGTAGAAAGTAACATCAACATATGATATTTTACAGCCATTTTTCGAAAACTGACCTTTTGTGCATAAAATTGAAGGACCTTTTGAGTCTGACAGTTAGAAGGATAAAGCAAAAACTACTCTATTGTTTTAGATTTGTTTGTGCAGGATTAGGAAAGAATTAGCAGTCATCCTTGCTAATAAATGAGAAATGTAATTCATGGGGCATTTCCCCTTTACCTGGTGGAGGTGTGCACTCTACTGGGTGCTGTTCTCACTTTTGGCCCATTTGGGGTCTTACTAGATTAACACAGGCCGCACAGTGGTTAGCATTTTGCGAATTTCACAAGATAGGAGAGAATCAGTTGGTCCACCAAAGTCAAGCTGAGAATGTCTGAGTGTCAGTTTTCAGATCATAAGAGGGGCACTCATATTTGACCTTTGGTGCGTGAAGTTTGGATTTCTTCTCACACTCTGCCAAAGCGGAAAGATTGTGGTCCGCATACCATCATAAATTATTGGCATACAACGCAAACTCGGCCACACTCTTAAAGTGACAGGGAGTGGTGTTTACCAGCGTGCACCTGCAGAGCTTCACCGGCTGGCATCCGTTACATATGGAGTATGTACAGTATGCATGCTCAGTGCTCTGTCAGCTGCAATGGAAAAAGAGAAAGGATTGCAGACTTTATTGAAGATGGCGGAGAAGAGGTTGTACTTTCCGTTTCTTTGTTGAACTCAACAGCGTTTCTCTCCTTCTCGGGTTAAAGTGCTGGCAATTTCTTTGGCCCCTTGGTGGGTTATTTGGCCGTGTGGTGCCAGGGGTTGGCGGTTTGTCATCAAATTATACTATCGCCTCATTTTTATCCAATTGTGCATGAAAATCGGTGGTGTAATTTTTGTGCCACCCTAACTAAGTTACTGGCCTCATCCAGTAAAGGGGTTATAAATCCTGCCAGTACATGGCAGATCGGATGTGGGGGTTACAGCTAATATAATATAACCCTTCAAGTTATTTAAAGTCTAAAAAGTGGGCCAGGCTGGACCCCCACTTGGGACTCGGGCTGCTGCATTTGATCACATCATGATCACCTAATAGCACACACAGCCCTCATTCATCCGCAGCGTTATGCCATGTTGAGCTTCCACCTATGTAAAGAGGAGACATGCATTTTTTAAGGAATTTTCAGCCTCCTAGTTGACAACAGTGCTGCCCAGTAGGCACCAGGCATGTTTATTCAATGCTAGTTAGATACAGTAGATCCTTTATTGATCCTTTGCAGGAAATGGCTTTGCAACAGCAGCCATATTTATAAACAAGTATAAGTGAAATGTACTTTATTATTATTTTATTTATTGAATATTTGTTTTTATGTATAAGAAATAACAGTAATTGTAATATATATTATATTCATATTTAACATATTATGTGCTTGTAGAAAAAGTACAAATAAGAATAAAAAATGTAGGAGGATTTTGAGGCAGGATGAGCATGGCAGGTATAAAACTGTTACGTAAGGCAGTAACCATCTGTTTCGCCCGCTCAGAGCAGCACTCATGCTGGTCATGTTTTGTTGTTTGGGTGTCTCTGCACTTCCTTTTTGCTATTGTTGTGTTTTTATGCACTCTCTCCAGGCGCTTCATTAGCGACACGGTTGCGTCTTTTGATCTGCAAAGATGCACAAAGACGGTCAGAGAGCTTTTAAATTGGCTGCATTTTTATTGAGGTTGCAGTGGTGTAGAGATGCGGTGTATCATAACTGTTTTTATATTGTAAGTGTCACTATAATATATGAATATTACAGATATTACTGTACTTAAATTTGACAATTCCCTGCAACAATAACTCATGAGCTTTGGAACCAGAAGGTTTGAGTCTCTCTGCAGACCAAAATCTCAATAACTTGTTGTTGCAGAGATGCTGCTTCCAGACCTTCAGTAAGGCATCAAACTCAGCTGAGTGGTGGAGTTTGTGATTCTTGCATGCCCGCATCTAGTAAATAGCAAACTAAATGTAATTTTCTTGCAGGGATTGTAATAAAAAAAAAAACCATAATTCTAACTTGGAAGCAGTAGCTGTTTAAAAAAAATTGTTTGTCAGCATTCAACAGAAATACTGTGGTAAAAGCAAGTAATATTGTAGTAAAAACAAGTTTACTAAGTAAATAAGAAATAAAAATGTTAAAAAATAATAATAATAATAATAGGAAAATGTTTTTGAGAAGAATAATATCACAACCCATGTGTAACATACCAGGTAGGGCTGTTTTCAGGTTTATCCTTATTTATTCTCACACAACGTAATGCATCAAGGTTAAGAACCAACACGATCAGATTAGCCGATGTCGTCATCAGCAGGTGTGTAATTCTTGCTGACTGCATTATTGTATTTAAATCATGCACTAAAGACGACGTTTTGTCTAACAAGTCAGTCAAGTACATTTGCCAACACATGGCGAGCAAAGAGATATTCTGTGCTGACGCCTCCACCTTTTCAAGGCAACTAATGATGATTCAACCAACAACATTGCCATGTTCGTTTGCCTATGTGAGAACTATTTGAGTACGTGCTTTAATTCTATTTTTGCACCAAACAAACTCGTTTGTTGTCACTTTGGAGCCAAAAGTGCGTTGGCCGTGTTACACCCCCCCTCTCTCCCAAATATCAATCAGCCCCATCATCCTCCATGCTGAGCCGTGAGATGCTAAACTGATGTTGGATCCTGCCAAATATTTCTTTCGCCTCCGTGAACATTGTAGGATATCCATTCATTGTCATGGCAACACTGACAAAACAGAGCAGAGAGGATGTACTTCACACGCCATATGTAAAGCGTCAGAAAGTCGCCGTGCCTTCCGTGCAACCTAAACACAACTGGAAAACAGTATTGTTCCGCTACTGGGGGCAGTCATTGATCTTTGCATGACTAAATAGGACACTTATTTTTGTAGCCTGTGCAGGTGCACCTTGTGTGCTGCTGGATTTGTATTCGCCAAATATCAGTCATGAGGCCCGGGAGGGTTTGTGGGTGCTTTTTTACTCCCGAATTGCAGACGCACAAGTACACTACAATGAAAAATCCCCAATAGGAATAAGGACTGCCATTTCTTATTTATTAAACTCAAATATCTTTATCATTTTAAGTGGCCAAAATATGTGCATGTACTTGACATTAAAGGTTAGTGTTTATAATAATATCGCATACTCTCGCTACACAGACCACTAACTACAATCACACAACAAATCAAACATTTAACAGGTAAGTAATCACATAAAGGGCAACTGCTACTTCTACAGGGTATAATAAGCCTAATCATGTACAGTCGTTCCTGTTTATAGGGGTTAATTGGTTCCAGACTCAACCGCGATACATTTTTGTAGTTAGAGCATAGAAAACCTGTTTGTTGACATTGTTAGAGCCCTGTAAACATGACATAACACCCCTATTGTCTCCATTATACTCCTATTATTCATTGTTTACACTCGATAGCGCAACTATTATGCTACAGGGACTCTAGACGGCCGCGAGCTAGCAGGCTAGCGAGCCAACGAGCTAATGATGGCCTGTTGGCCTTAAATGTATTTCTTCTAAACTTAAGAAAGTGTTCCAAACAGAGTGGGGAAGAAAGACAAAATAAAAAGCCAAATCTTACCACTTCCACACAGAATAGGAGGAGAACATTTTGTCAATCTATGGCTGTCTATGGCTGGCTACATAGAGTGCAAGGTAGGGTAATGTAACAAGCATGGGTGTCTCATCCATGTAACCTAGTGCCCAGTATAATACATACCACTTGAATTTTAATATGTTTGGACTAATAATAGACAATAGTCTACCATGAAACAACAATAGTTATTTAATTAACTTCTGAAAAACTGTGACGTTGCAAAGGAGCAATAATTGAACCGCAATATTAAGAGGGGATGACTGTACTGTAAATTCTGGACTAAGCACACCTGAATATAAGATTAATATACAGTATATATAATATAAGGGATATTTAAAGAGAAAGAAACATTTTGTACATACAGTATAGACCACACGTGTCTGTACCATTGGGATGTTTACACTGAAAGACATTGCAATCCTACGTCCACTCAATATTACCAGTGTCACTCATTAGCTGACCTGATGAGACACGAGACGCTTCTTTTAATCAGCGTCTAAGCAGTCCAATCCGAAGCTGTAGTAATTCTAAACCTGATCAAACTTACTTAAGATTTGTCGGATCAAAACAGGATTGTTGCATAAGACTTGAAAACATGATATCGCGCCAACCTCCGAAATTCACTACTTCCCGATTCTGCACTCTAAGCATCATGGGAACTGTTTTCTTCTTTTAATCGTAAATTAGCCACATCATTGTTTAAGCCGTAGGGTCCAAAGCGTATTAAAAATATTTATAGTCCGGAATTTATAGTAACTTTCACAACTGTTGTAACTCTGTTATTAATAAAGACTAAATGCCACTGTCTTCATAAAAATAATAATACTTTTTAGCCAATTGGTACTTTTATACTGTTTTTAAGCAGTTACTCTCTTTAATATTAAATTATACTAGTATTTCTGTTGAAATATATTTTGATGGAGCACTAATGGAGATATTTGTTTTAATGTAAAGTGCATTGCAAACAAAATACCTGTTAACAACCCCCAGTAGTATCTGTGTAAAAGCAAAATATTACATCTTTTGTAACTTTTGGCGTGTATATACAGTATTTACATTTATTGTGTACCTTTTGAACTACCCTCACATTTTTTAATTTCACATATTCATATTCTATGTGGGACATACCATCTACAAAACCCTCCCCAGCAAGTTATTATTTCTTATCTTGTGTAGGTTGAGATGCCTCCTTCAGCTCTTTATTTAAGCTTCCTCCTCCGTGTCTGCTGAGGTCACATTACCTTGCGAGATATCCAACACGTTGCTTGTTCCTTCTCGTTGGCAGAAAAAAATGAGCTGTCAGTTTGCCTTATAGTGAAAGATAAATAACAAGTAAATGAAGGTTGAACAGTGGCAGAAATCTATGGTATTAATGGTATTAATATGGTATTAATAATCCAGATCACCAGTGCACATGAAAGACATATATCGAAATACAGTGCTATGAAAAAAATTGGGCACTTGAGATAATTTTCAGGATTTTTAAAAAATAAATGATTAGTTGTTTGGATCAGCAATTTTAGTTAAATATATCATATAGGAGACAAACACAGTGATATGTGAGAGGTGATATGAAGTTTTTAGGATTTACAGAAAATGTGCAATAATTATTTAACAAAATTAGGTCATCCATTCATTTTCTATACCACTTATCCTCATTCGGATCGCAGGTATGCTGGAGCCTATCCCAGCTGACTTTGGGCAAGAGGCGGGGTACACCCTGGACTGGTCGCCAGTCAATCGCAGAGCAGACAGACAAACATTCACACTCTAATGGACAATTTAGAGTCGCCAATTAACATAACATTCATGTTCTTGGAATGTGGGAGCAGGGGTGCGGGAAACCGAAGTACTCGGAGAAAACCCACGCACGCACGGGGAGAACATGCAAACTCCACACACAGACGGCAAGCAAACCCTGAAACTCCTGACTGTGAGGCCAACATGCTACCCGTTCAGCCACCGTGCGGCCACAAAATTAGGCAGGTGCATAAATTTGATCACCCTTGCTGTTTTATTGATTTGAATACCTATAGAACTAATTATTGGAAAGCAACATTTGTTGGTAAGCTCACTGATCCTTGACCTACATATACAGGGCATGCCAATCATGAGAAAGGTATTTAAGGTAGCCATTTGCAAGTTGTTCTCCTCTTTGCATTTTTCTCTGAAGTGTGGCGATACGGGAGCCTCAAAACAACTGTCAAATGACCTGAAAACAAAGATTGTTCAACATCATGGTTTGGATTTATGAAGGAAAATTTAGAAAATGATCGGGGGTGCCCAAACTGTTGCATTCCACTGTACATACTACATATAAATATACTGACTCAGGTCTTTGATTCAGTTATGGGACATGGTCCTGAATGTTTAGGTAGCACGTTATTGTTTAAGCAAGAAAAAGCTGAGGGCTGCATTAAGGATCCGCGTTGCTCTTTGCAAATGTTGCCTCACATGCCTGGATCTTCTCACACTGGAGTCACAGGAACGGAGCGCGGGGTTTAATGAGGTGCAATGTTCCCCTTGAGAAATGTGACTCCATGGAACTGAGCAACATTCAAAAACAAGACCTTTGCAAGGGCATGCTGATTTATAACGCAGACACCCATAGTATGTATTCTTGGAAAGCGGCGCGCTTAGAGTTATCCCAGCCGAATTACATTAAGACAACCTCTGATTATGACAGCTCAGTTTGGGTCTCAGAGAGTTATTTATTGTGGGTTTACTGTGTAGTGAAGTAATATTAGCTGCTTTAATACAGAAAATGGTTGGTGTTGGTAGCCATCTACCCTATGGGATACATAAAGTGATGACATTCCTTGTTCTTTGGCACGTTTCTCCTCCACTCCTTTCCTCTTTTTTTCTAAATAGTGCACCCGATGGCTCCGGTTGTCGTTCTCATGATGTTTTGTCAACACTTCATCATCATCCCCCACTGTCAACACCTCAACTACCACTCAAGGCTAAATTTATTTCTACTGACTTGACATTTTCATGGTGAAATAACATGTTTGAGACGCTATATTCAATATAACACAATATTAAGAATGACATTTGTGTTTTTTTTAAGCACACGTTGTAGTAATTCAAATTTTCACCTGTTAATTAACCTGAGGGCTGAGGCCCAGTGTTGATTTCACCTCCCTCACTACTTGGTCACTACTTGGTTTGGTTGTATCGGCTTCATGACAGGTGTTGCAAATTAGCACGTGCGCTAAACAACCAATGCATTTGGTCTGTCCAATGGAATTGTGGTGTCCACCTATCAATAAACAATGTTAGCACTACACTATACAGGTGCCCATCCGACACACATATCCTCCCCTTCACTACTCGGTTTGGTTTTATCTTCTTGATGCAAGTACTATGGGGGGTCGGTGTCCCGCCTGCAGAGTACGGAACCACAGGAGTGCCAAAATTAAAAGGAAATACGTGTGGAAAGACCATGCACATACTTTGCGTGAACGTCTTACACGATGGAGTCCATACTGAAGCTGCTAAGAGAAGCGGCTAACAGCCTGGATGGGACTAGTCACCCTGGCAGAAGGACCCACCCACAGCAAAATTAACCATAAGGCATCCAGCAAAAGCAAATGTACAAGACAAAAGAGGAAAATTAATGATAAAAATGGAAAAAACAAAGACAATACATATAAAGCAATGACAAAATGGAATTGGAATTTGACTACATTTGTATATTTTTGTATTATTGGTTGTCTTTATATTTCCACATGTATTTCCCTTCAATTTTGGCACTCCTGTGATTCCATAGCAGAGGGCTTCCATCCGACACACATATCCTCCCCTCAGTATTCAGTTTGGTTTGACCCACTTTGTGGAAGTACTATTAGGGCCCTTTGAAATCGTTTTTATTTTTTTCCATTTTGCACTTATTTTTACCAACGTAGTGTGTGTGTTTTTTGGGTTAGTGAATTAAAGGTCCGTTAGTTAAATTTAAAAAAAAACATTTACTGATGCAATACATCAATGGACCATTTTACCCAGTAATTGAGAAATGGACTTCAACAAACTATAATGCCTGTGGCTGTGATCAAGGAAGATGTAGTCACCGATGCAATTCCAACTGCACTTTGTGGGCCCCGGCTGTGTTTTCATTGGCCTGCAACATATTCTACAAAAGAAATTTAGCCGAAAAAATCATAAAACCAACACAAAAACAGTAAAAAAAATGAAAAATCATCTATAGGTTTTCAAGAATAAGGTCATTAAAAGAAAACGATTGTAAGCTAACAAATATTATTTTAGTAGGATTTAGTTGCAATATTGCAATATTAAGGAAAAAATACATTATTTGTAATGCCATAATATAATGAGAAACAAAACAACAAAGATGCAGAAAAAGTTATAATTTTACCAGAATAAGGTCCAATATTAGAGAGAAAAAAGTTGTATTCTAATGAGAAAAAAGTTGCAATTTTACGAGGATAAACTTCTAATATTAGGACCAAAAAATGCTCATAGACCCTTGACCTATATCTACAAGTCATGCCAGTCATGAGAAAGTGTATTCAAGGTGGGCAATTGCAAGTTGTTCTCCTCTTTGCATCTTCTCTGAAGTGTGGCAACACGGGAGCCCCAAAACAACTGTCAAATGACCTGAAAACAAAGATTGTTCAACATCATGGTTCGGGGGAAGGATACAAAAAGCTAGCTCAGAGATTCCGGCTGTCAGATTGAAATTCCATTTAAATTTTACGAGAATAAACTTCTAATATTTGGAGCAAAAACAATGTTCTTTTAGTAGAATAGGGTTGAAATAGGAAAGTTGTAATATTATGAGAAACTAACAAAATAGTTGTAATTTCTGGAAATTAGGTTGGGGTAAAAAAAAGTTTTGGGAATTAAGTCATATTTTTTCAAAAAGCAAATTTACAAAGATTATTTAAGTAGGATGTTGAAATATTTTCATTTCATTTCATTTTGTCAGTATGTGGCCCTTGGTGGAAAAAGTTTGGACACACCTGCTAAACAGCATCAGTCAAAACTGTGCAGTATTGAAGCACTTTTAAAAAACATTATTGAATCAGAAGAATAAGTGACTGTGCCAGTTGAGACTTGTTCCGTGCATATATTTCACAAAAAATGAGGAAAATGAGTCACCTCTGTCTACAGTGAGAGTTGTTGGTCAATGTGAAATACAAATCCCACGATCCTCCACTTCAACATTAGCTAAAACTATCATTATTAGGGCAACAGACATTCCATCGTAAGCATTTGAGGGTTATCTGAGGCCAACTGTATCGGATCACACTGATGCATGATGGTGACCTGCTGCAGCATCATTCCTCCACTTAGCGGGTGAAATGTTGTGTGATGCTACATCTAGTGGTAAAACTGCATAATCACAGTAGAGCCAATGCTTATTTAAATAAAAAATGTTTCCTACTGCAAAATGTGTTTAAATAATCACTTGATACGACATGGAAAACAGCTATGTGAAATATCCACCGCCTTGGATTGAGTCAAACAGCTTTGTCCTTTCTTGGCCCTCTTTCAAACCCTGGAAGCCAAACACACAGAAGATTGCCTTTTTTAACAAATATTTAAACACGTAAAAAAGATTTTGCTGTATGCTATATTGATTAGATCTCTATTTTATAAAAATTCACAAAAAATGACTCACTCTCATCTGATTTTACCTTTGACCTCGCAGCTCTGATTCGACATAGGAGGGAGGGTCTGTCTGTTTTCTTCAGGAAAGAAGAGTTGCTTGTGTTTGCTGCACTGACGTTTGGGAAAAAAAGACCATCAGATACAACAAGTACTTGTACACTAGTCAGTCTCATCGATTGCGTCACTGTTTCTCAGCCTTCACTAAGCCAAGGCACATAATTTAAATGTCATTATTTTCTATCTCAAGTCACACAAAACAATGTATGAACGGCAGCAGGTGGATGCACAAGTTAATTATGTACTTTCTGCCATCTAGTGGAAGCTGACATAAATAAGAAAAAGAAAATATACATTATTTGCAGTAAATAAATGATATTTTTCAGGCCAGTTAAATTGGATTTAAATTTGAATAATTTCACTTGATGATCTCTCACAACACTCTAGTTAGGGATTGTGCAGTAAAGCGAGGGGATGCAGCACCACATTTCAAAAGCCTCTTTTTCCATGCAGTAAAATAGGTCTGTCCAAAATGTGGTCTGGGGGCCACTTAAGGCTGGTTTTAAGTTGGCCCTCGGCCCATTTTAAAAATACAAATAAAGGAAAAAAACAGCAAAGAAAAAAAAAAGAGCAGTAAATATTAGGGGAATAAAGAAAATAATACAATTTAATGGTAAAAGTTACAATCGTGCAATAAAATGACAATAACAAAGTCAAAATATTATGAAAATGAAGACATAATATTAAAAGAAAAAATTTAGAAAGTTCAAATACGTGTAAGAAAATTGAAAAGAGCAAAAATTGAATTGTAATAAGAAAATGTTCATATAAATAATATGCTTTGAGAAGACAAAACTGAGATGAAGGCTTTTTTTTTCTTTTTCGTTATATATAAAAAATTGTCTTTGCATATCTTGATGGTTGAAAAAAATGTAAACACGGCATCATTTCATTTACAGTATGTGGAAAAAGCTTGGACACCTCGAAACTTAAAAAAACAAATTATTGTCTGAATTTTCACACTGTATTTGACAGCCCTTGAACACACCACAGTTATGTGCTATAAGATGCAAAAGTGAAACATGACTTTCTCAACATAATACTTTTTCTGACGCTGCCAGTGATAGAAGAAAGGGAAATATACATCATTTTTGCTCCTAAATGTCGACGCTGTATCGTTCCAACATAGGCCCCTCACTCTATTGCGGTTTTTCAAATATTATTTACAAAATGACTGCTGTTTTGTGAATGACTATTGCCTATCATTCATCAAAAAATATTGAAAGACAAGTCATATGTAATATTCTGGTCACTAGCAGTCAGTAATGTTACATTGATGAGACATTACCTTACTTTACCTTAACACTGCATGGAGTCAACCATGGCACGTGCGACATTTTGGCTTCTTACTTTGTGTGTTTACATTTGAAACACTTTCTTGAGTTTAAGGCTAACTAGTTTGCTTGGTACAGCTATATCCTATGAGCGTCTATGTGGTGGTGTAAACAAAGAATGATAGGAGTGTAGAGGTGACTATAAGGGTGGTATTTAATGTCTAGAGAGCTCCAATAATGGAAAAACATATTTATATGCTCCAATATTGAATCCTACTTCACGGAAATTCACTTATTGGTCGGATCTGGAACCAAATAACCACGATACACGAAGATTGACTGTAGCCTTGAGTTGTTGGGTTTTTTTTTACCCATCACAATTTTTACTCGTTTACTTAGTCACCCTTGCTACCGCTAGCTAAAGTAACAACTACACTATTGCAATCAAGTGCTAAAAAGTAAGCCAATGATTTAATTGGATAGTGAACAATCACAATCAATATTCGATAGTGAAGAGTCTCACCAGGGTTCTGTCCGCCCGTGACTCTGTTGGAAGACCAGGCGTCCAAACTGACTTCTTCACTGAGAGTGTTGACATCCTGATGGTATTCGTGATTTTTAGAGAAGTTGTTTTTCTTGGTCAGGCTGTACATTTTATCCTATGGTTTAAGGATATAGCGGTTATTTTTTTTTTACATACAGTAACATTGTTCCATTCAGGATGTAAAAATGTCATTAATTTATATATTCATATTTACCATTTCAGCAGTTTTCAGCTCTTCCTCGAGGAAAACACCTCCCTGTCTTAGGAACTGCATCTCAGCCTCCCTCGGCGGCATAATCTCCTGTGAGACACCGAAAAGCAAGTAGACACATCAATTATGCAACACAACAGATGAAGAACACTAAACAACAAATGACAACACAGCAAACATGTGACACAAAGCAAGGCATGAAAATTGAACATCCGAACAAGGCATGGAAAATAGGAGCTGTTCCTTTTTGGGCGAGGAAGACACAATGACAATAGGTAATATTGATAATTACCTCCTTCTCATAGAAGGCGTTTGCTTGCAATGGTGACTGTGGACTTTCTCCATTTGTGGCGGAATAAACTGGAGCCATTTCATTTGTGTCTCGCTGCAAAGACAAGTTACACGTGGAAAATATGTTTTAGTTCTATTTTTTGTGTGTAAAACAGTCAATGTCCTATTTATCAGGACGGACCTCCTTTTTTCTCCTACAGTGCAACTCTCCTCGCAGTTGAGAGTTCTCTAAACATTTTTGGGTGTGCTGAAGCGACAACACATCCAGCTCCTTATTCAGCAACTGGATCACCTTCCTGCAATGGCAAACATGTTTGTTGTGAAATTACATTACCTGTATCTATCAAAGCATCTGATGAATTGGGTAATCACTCACTGATATTCACTGTGCATATGAGTCATGTCTGTTGGCTCTCCATTTCTCTCCACCGCTTCTTTAAGGGCCCTCCTCACTGTAGCAATGGCTGGAACATTTCCGGTTTTCCAAACAGGTTCCATTGATTCTTTACCTGCTGGCTCCTCCAGCATCAGCCGCTCTTTGTCCTTGAGAAGTTCATCCACCTGTTTCCCATGCCGGTGCTGCAACACTTCATCACAGAAGACCTGAGATCAATGAGACAAATAAAAACAAGTTATGCTGCATGGACAACAGTAAGAAACGCACACTGGAGCCCCGTACGTTCATTCAACGCGTATGTTTGGTTTAAAAAAGTTAGTTTTCTCTAAAAATAGGCCTTTTTTGGCAGAAAACAAATCTCCTTCAACTTAAATTGATGATAATGTACTAATACAAAAGGCAAAACATGAAAGAACCACTCTTTATAAGCTAAGCTAAGTCTATATCAGTTGTTCTGCTCCCGCTAACAGTTAGCTCAGCAGACAGATGACAGTTTCAAAATAGAGACTCTGCGGTTCCATTTTAGAGCCTTTACCTGAAGCACTGTAAAAGTAAACATACAGAAATAAAGTATGTCAAAATTAATTTACACAGGATATAAAATGATCACACAGCGACAGGAAACAAAATTCAAACAATATGCTAGCTCCAAGCTAACGTGTGTAGAAAGCCCGCGCTGTGTATGCTAGCAATTAGCGTTAGCGATTTTTAGGGCAACCTTAAACACCTCCAAATATGACGTGCGTCCCATTTTAGCATTTAGTACATGTATAAAACACATAACAATGTATAACACACTTACAGGCAAACATTTCCTCGGGCCTCACATGAGAACTGGCACATTGTACATGTCAGTGGCAAGTGACTTCCTGAATACGGAAGTCACAGTACAATAGTACAACTAAATATATATGCACACTTGCAAATGAGACTCAAAAACATAACAAGTCAATACAATTAGGCAACACATCCGTTTTCAGTTGTCTTCTGTCACGCTCCCCCTAGCGGACAGAAATGTTTTCACACCCCCTGATTTCAAATACTATTGAAAAAAGGTTTATATTTTGTACTATAGAAAAATGCATAAAAGTGTATTCAAGTGTCAGATTGCATGTTGAGTACAATAAATATGTACATGTTGGCAGTTCTGCACCAACATTGAAAGTACTCCCTGCCTCTCACGCCCCCCCTCACAGTTCACCGCGACCCCTCCCAGGGGGAACCTGCCCCACTATTTGAAAAGCACCGGTCTATATGCTTCACTGTAAATTTTGCACTTTGTTCAGCTGTCCTTGAACGCGCCATAGTTGCACAGTGAAACAACTGGTCTCAGCACTTTACAGCAGGGGTCTCAAACTCAACTTGCCTTGGGGCCGCTGGAAGGCAACTGTAGCACGCAATTTAAATTAAAAATTAAAAAAAATCCAATCTTGTCAAACATCTTTTTTATTTTTTAAACAAAATAAGATAAACAAGGACACTGGTGTAAAGAAAACTACTAATAAAATTCTCAAAATGATTTTTGGCTCATTGAAAAATGTTTCCCTGCTTGCATCAAGCCCGGTCGATGTCACGCCCCTGAGAGCCATATACCCCACCATGATTGGTAGGTTCATCACCTTCACACACAACACTGTAAAAAGTGCCATACATATAAAACTCGAGGGCCTAACATTAAACTTTCATATTAAGGTGGGGGTCACAAAATATCGGGACAAAGCGCAAGTTTGAGACCCCTGCTTTACACCATGGTGAACAAGTACTGGAACACAGAGATGTTGACAAGTTCTTTTTGGCAAGTCCAAGTCAAGTCTCAAGTCTTTGGTCATGAGTTCCAAAAACATAAATGTCTCCTTTTGTTTCTTGTTACAATGACCCTTCTGCCATAGTGTCATCTGAGGCAAGAAGTGTAGATTACGTAGATGCTGTTGCGTGATGACCCAGCTGCTGAACCCCACTTCCTAATTCTGGCAGCACTGGAGTTGATAGTAAACAACTATTTATATTTTTAACCACTGACAAATTGTTGCTTACAGCTTGCTCTTCTGACTCTTCAACACGGCCAAATAAGGTTGGATAGGCGTCGGACTTCAGCAACAGTTTGACGGATAGTCCAGCTTTGTATTGCTAAACAAAATTAGCTTTCCCTCACACCCAAACAAACATTTCCTGGGAGCCATTGCTCAACGTTGCCCATATAAGGAAGTCCGGAAGTCAGTGGAAAAAGGTGTCTAGAAAAACCCAGCGTTCGGAGGCATCTAAAACTTCTTTCAGGGCTCACTTCTAAATGATCTTACTGTTGGCATCTTTTAACATGAGAATACAACATTGTAGCAACATTTATAGGTCAGAAAAGAGAAAAAGCATAATACCAGTTTATCTGTGTTTTTCATTAAAATGTTGTGTAGTGTCTTACCTCCTGACTTTCAGGGGAGGATGTGCCTTCATGGAATAGAGGTGTCTCTATCTCCTTGCACTTTGCAACGCGTTTCTCTTTGGAAGCAAAATATTTGTTGCGACGTTCATCCAAATGTTCCATCTCCTCCTGCTGCTGTTCCCTCATCTTCATCTGAAACTCTGCTTCCAGGTTTTCCATCCTCTCCTGATGGTCATCCTCTATCCTCTGTTTGTTTTCTTTACCTTTCTGATTTCCAGTCTCCATGGGTGTTACCTTGCCGTCGGAGCGCTCCAGTTCCTCTCTCGGTGCTTTCTTGTCCTCCTGAAGTTCACGTAAGGTGTAATAAAAGGCCTCCAGCCCGCCGGTTAATGAGGAATCCCACTGTTTGCACCAAGCCTGCACCTTCTCCTGCAACGCCACGCGTCTGTGCTGCTCCTGCTCCAAATCCAAGTGCAACCTCTCTGACAAATAAACCAGCTTTGCTTGCTCCTGCATCCAGTTTATGTTTACCGCAGCGTCTATATCCAAGTTATCCTCCATACCGGGGACCTCCAGACTGAGCTGCCACAAAACTTTAGCTCTTCTTTGCAGCCGGGATATAAGTCTCTCCAACCAGGGAGGCCTTTTTTCACCCTTTTCCTCATCCCGTTGAAGGGATTTAGCTGTTCCCTCTAAACACACGTCCGCTCCATTCACCTGCTCCCCATAGGAAGCCAACCCCAGAGGGCTTACATTCCCCCCACCATTGACCTCCTGGATTTCTTCCTGATATTGCTGCTGGGTTTTAAAAGCAGCATAAATGAGCTCCGCGTCAGTGCATGCACCAATGATGCCGCAATGGTCATCGGGACCGCCTGTCTTCTTTAAAGTTACTATTTGAGCGAGGATGAGATGATACCTCTGTGCCACGCTGGTTTCATTTTCTCTTGGCTCTAAAGACTTGAATTGATTATTTGGACTCTGAAGAAGGGCTGCCACCATTTTTTCTACCACAACCAATTCTCTCATCAAACACTCAGCAGCGCTGGACATGTCGTCAGAAAGCGGCGCGTGAGTCAGCCGTGCATCAACGCCGCTCTCAGCCACCGCCAAAGCCTCACTTAGGACGTCGTCCTCTGCTTTGCAGGCATGAAAGGACGCACGTTGCTGTTTTTCTGCATCTTCCCGCCCTTGCTGAAGACACGCCTCAACAGAAGCCAGTTTCCCCTCGAAGTCGGCCAACTCGATGGTGGTGCTGCGTTCAAGTGTCTTCCTGCAGCTTTGTATGGCGTGCAGTGCAGCCTGAAGGCGGCCGGACAAGAGCCCACAGAGGTTCTCCGTCTCCTGAGCAAATCGGCGACTCCGCTTGGCTCGGCTGTGAAGGAGCAGGTTGAGTTGCTGGGCCAAGGCTCGGCTCTGGGTGAGCTGGGAGTGGAGCTCGGGGTCCTGGCAAGTCATGTGATCCTGGTTTTCCTCCAGTTGATGGGTGATTTGCCTGAGCTTCTCCTCTGTTACGAAAAGCTTGGTTTCAAGTAACTGGATCACACTTGTGAACCTTTCCGGATCATCTACTGAGGTGATGATGTACTGGTGTGATGGACCCAGTGAGAGGGACCGGACCCGTGCGTGATGATAGTGATGATTCTGATCATTTGAGCTGCTATTCAACTGATCGTTCTCCTCTGTTCTGCTGTCACTTACTAAATGGTGTTCCACCAGCTCTTCAATGTCCGGTCCAGTCTCTGGACACTGATTCTCCATGTGAGATGTGGAACAGGTACAAACTTTGAGCACTTCACTGAGTTTTGCTTCAGTCTCCTCCAGGCTATTACCTAAGACTTCCATCTTCAGCAGGACCTCATTCAGCTCCTGTTCCTTCCTGTCGAGGAGCCTCTCAAAGCCTTCCCGCATGTGCTGAGTTTCAGCCTCCTTTTGCTGCACCTTCTGCAGAGCCACCTGCAGCTCCTCTGAGGCTGCCTCGTATGAGAGTTTCAGGTCACGGCAGTGTGATGCTTCTGTTTTCAAGCAACTCTGCAGCCTGCCCACTTCTTCTTCTGCCTCAGACAACAGGTTCTGCAGCTCTCGACATTGTTGCTCAAGCTCCTCTTTGTCATCTTGATACCTTTGTACAGCAACCAGAGAAGAAGTTAACTCCTCCTGAAGTTGATGTTGCGTGTCCTCTCTGTCCCTGCTCCACATTTGGTTCTTATCCAGGCTCTCCACCTGCTGCTCGGCCCTGACCAATCTCTCTTGAAGTTCTTGGGAGTGTTGCTCTGCCCGTGCCAAGCTGACCGACAAGGTCCGTCGTTCTCTGTCCTGGCTGGCTTGAAGGAGCATGAGGTGCTTCTGAAGTAGAGCTTCTTTTTGAGCCTGTGCATCCTCGTTGGTGCGTAGTTGTGCTGTAGCCTCTCGGAGAGCCTTCCTCAGTTCCTCAGCCTCCTCTTGGAGAGCGTGATGACCCTGCGACTGCCCCTGCAGCTGTGTCGCACGCACCTCCGACTCTTTCCTCTTCCCTTCGCTGATGCTCAGCTGGCTCTTCAAGGAGACGACAGTACGCTCCCACTCGGTCCGCTGTTCAATGAACCATTGGCGTTCCTGCTCCAGATGGGCCTGTGCAAGCGCCGTGGCGTCCCCGGTCACGAGTAGCTGTGCCTGCTGAGCTAGTAGGTCAACTCTTCGACGTAGTTCGGCTTCCCTGGCTTCCTCCTGTATTCTCTTTTGGACTTCCAACTCGGCACGGAGCTCATGGTTCATCTTCTGCAGTCGCTGCACAGTCATACTTTGTTCAGATGAGGACTTAGACAGAAGATCCTTCTACAAAACAAAGGAAATTACAATCGCAATTGCTTCCTGTATATACTATAAGTCCATTACTCGAATAACCTTTTCTTTTAAACGACTCTCTCGCTCTTGTTGTAGTTCATGTCGCAGTCGCGACACTTCTCTCTGTGCTTGTTCCAGCTGTAGGTAGGTGTGAAGAAAAAACGTTTAGAATGCACATTTTTTAGTAAATTCTGCCCTCCGTCTCACCTCTTTGACAAGTCGCCCTGTTTGTGCCTCACAAAGCTGCTGCTGTTGATCCACATTCTCCTCATTTGACCGCGTGGCCTCGGCACATTGTTGTGACTGTTTAGAGCCCTCTGCATGGACAAACATGCACTCAAATGCCTGCGTGCACTCTTCTACTCGTGTTTTTGCAACAAATTACACAAAATTGATATTGGATACATGGCAAGTACAGGTAGTCCCCGAGGTCCATTCTTAAACCGCGATGTAAGTGGAGTTTTGGAGTAAGTCGGATATGACAACTGAATTAAATACAGTAGTAAAACACTAAATGCAAGAATGAAATGCAACAGATGACAGTAATTCCTTACTTTTATCCCTGTGGTTGTCTTGCGCACTTGGGGGCGTTGCAAGGGAGGGACAGGCTGCAAAAAGTCTCAATAATGAGACCATTATGCTGCTTATGCTGTTATCGCTGTCCATTTCATAGTAGAACATCCTTTCACATGTTCAAGAATATTATCTTTATTCGTCATGATGTTCACTGCGTTGTAATTGTTTGGACCCACTAAATTTAGGAAAAAAAAGATCAGTAAATATATAAGTTGCCCCTTAACACGTCATAAAATAGCATATTGTGGCTCGCACAAGTCCACGGGGACCAGGTAACGCTTTGTTTGATAGGAGGAAATTGCAGGAGGTCATTACTAAATATTAAAGGTGTCATCTTGCGAAGAACACTAAACTCATCACACAGCAACTTAACACTCAAAAGGTAGCTAAGAAATCCATCCATCCATCCATCCATTTTCCACCGCTTATCCGGGTCCGGGTCGCGGGGGCAGCAGCTTCAGTAGGGAAGTCCAGACTTCCCAGTCCCCAGCGACCTCTTCCAGCTCCATCGGGAGGACACCAAGGCGTTCCCAGGCCAGCTGTAAGACATAGTCCCTCCAGCGTGTCCTAGGTCTTCCCGGGGGCCTTCTCCCGACCGGGCATGCCCGAAACACCTCACCAGGGAGGCGCCCGGGAGGCATCCGGACTAGATGCCCGAGCCACCTCAACTGGCTCCTCTCGATGTGAAGGAGCAGCGGCTCTACTCTGAGCTCCTCCCGGATGGCCGAGCTCCTCACCCTATCTCTTAGGGTGAGTCCAGCCACCCTACGAAGGAAACTCATTTCCGCCGCTTGTATCCGCGATCTCATTCTTTCGGTCATGACCCATAACTCATGACCATAGGTGAGGGTGGGAACGTAGATCGATCGGTAAACAGAGAGCTTTGCCTTCCGGCTCAGCTCTCTCTTCACCACGACGGTCCGGTACAGCGACCGCATTACTGCAGA